>CM059797.1:27911117-28088617 GCA_030435695.1 Brachymystax lenok tsinlingensis | reverse complement strand
ATTGCTGCTTAATGCACACCTCCCCTGGGCTCAGATCGTTCAGCTAATGGAGGAGTCTGCTGTGGCCTCTGAGGTCCTTACTGACCAAACAGGCCCCTGAGGTTCTCTCTCTCTCTCTCTCTCTCTCTCTCTCTCTCTCTCTCTCTCTCTCTCTCTCTCTCTCTCTCTCTCTCTCCATGGGTTACATCGACCTCTGCTTTTTCAATTAAAAACTGTGATTTGTTATTGTTGGGCGTAGGAGAACTTGCATTCTGTGTGTGTATTCTCCATTGGTGAGGGTGAAATGCACAGCCTGTGTGATACTGAGGGGGTGGAAGAGGGAGGAGTGAGAGAGAGAGGTAAGAGGGTGGAATCTCTCTCTCTATTAACGTGTCTGGTATCCCTCACAATGGATCCCTGACTTCTAATTCTGTTCTTCCCTTCATCCGTCTTCTTTAATAACAGTGAAAAAACAAGGGATGAAATAAAGAGCGATGGAAAAAACCTGCATATTTGTCATTTACGATTGTTTACCTTTTTCACGGCAAATTGACTTTTACATCTCCTTTTCCTGGAAGTGCTGTGCTCTGTGCTCGCCTGCCAGACCTGTCTGGCTCTGGGATGGGCTGCTAGGCTTGTCTCCAGGCTTTATGACCTGGCTCTCAGAGGGACTTTTAAATCTCTAAAGTCATTTCATATGATACAATACTGCTTTTGTCCTAACCACCTCTGTTTCTCTCTCTCACTCACTTACTCCTTCTCCTTCTTCACTCTCTCCCTCTCCTTCTTTCTCTCTCTTTTTCTCTCTCTCTCTCTCTCTCTCTCTCTCTCTCTCTCTCTCTCTCTCTCTCTCTCTCTCTCTCTCTCTCTCTCTCTCTCTCTCTCTCTCTCTCTCTCTCTCTCTCTCTCTCTCTCTCTCTCCCTCTCTCTCTTTCTCCCCCCTCGCTCTCTCTCTCTCTTTCCCTCTCTCTCTCTTTCTCTCACATAAATCCCTTGCTTGCATTCCTTTTCTTCCTTCTCCTTTCTCTAAGTTGAGTGTGTGTCGTAAAGATGCAGGCTTTCCTGCTCTCTTCTCTGTTGCCCATGTGTGTTTGTCTACAGAACAAAAGGTAGACTTGTTGCGTCATGACAGCCTAACTATCAAACTGAGATGACGTGCCCCTCTAGAAGCATTTGAAGACACGCAGTAGCGTTGCTATATTGTAGCTGGGTGGAGTGTTGTGGTGGGGCTGTATGTTGGTTACGGTGGGGTTCTGTGTTGGGTGGCATTTGGCAAATAATCCAGGAGGCATGGCTGGAGGAGAGGAGAGAAGAGGGAGAGGAGAGGAGAAGGGAAGAGGACCTACCTCCAGTGTAGCTCAGTGCTAAATTAGCCCTACGTCCAGGAATAGAGCGTAGCAGGCTGAAGTGCAGGCCCCAGTAGGGAGCAGAGAGGACGCCTACAGTAATAGTATGTTTGGAAGGACCAATCCAAACAAGCAGCCAGGGCATGGCAAGGCCATAGGACCAGAACAGATGCTGTTAGGGTGTGCTTTGGAGGGACACACACACTTGTCCAAATAAAGAGTTGACGAAGAATTGTCTCAGTGTGCAGGGCTCTAAAGCAGTCCAGAGAGGCACTAATGCATGTCTGTTAGTTATCCATGTATGTTTGTAAACACTGAGTGGTATAGCACGGAGAGAAGTGTCAGAGACTGGTTTTCATGCTACTCTCCATATTCACACTAATGAGCGAGAGAGGACTGAGAAACCCCCCGCCTTCACTTCCTAAGTACTCCCAAAGGACAGCCAACACACACACACACAAACACACACACACACACACACACACACACACACAGACACAGACACACACACACACACACACATACTCACACTCACACACACACACAGACACAGACACAGACACAGACACACACACACACAGCATAAGTATTCCAAAGCGCCGTCATTTCCAGCTGACATTTAAATGTGTTCACCTGTTGCAAAGTGAGAGAATAATAATATCATGATATCAGATCATCGTATTATAATCGCTGAAGAGATCTGCTAATTGGTGGAACTCCTCTCTCTGTCAACGCGCAGGTCAGTGTGTGTATATGTGGACACTCAATGTGCATTTAGCAAACAAACATTATCACCGTTCGCCTTGCAATTACAACCACTTGTCAGAGAATACTCAGCCCCCTGCACACACACACCCACACTGTGTGGTTGAACCCACTCTTTCCATCGTAATTATGCCAAATTAAAATGGTGGTTAGCAGTGCTAGTGGTGGCTAGTGTTTTAAGGAGGTGTGTGTGTGTGTGTGTGTGTGTGTGTTTGTGTCAGGGCCTCTCAGGATTGATCAGAGTGGTGGTGATTTTGTCCTGTGTCAACCAATTAACACCTCACCACCCACCACCCCAAAGCCCACAGCCCACTGCCTACCACCACAGCAGGTGTGTATATGTGTGTGTTAGTGATGCTCGGGTTGACTCCTAACCCACAGTTCCTGCGGTTATATCCGGGCGGGTGAGTAAAGAGAAAACTATTCCTTAAAAAATCAACAAAACATTTTTTATTGTGCAATTTATTTCTACATTGAGGTGTTTCTTTCCTTATTGTTAGGCTATCTGGCCTAAGCTTTAAGGCCTAACTTAACACGCTCCTTATTGTTAGGCTATCTGGCCTAAGCTTTAGGGCCTAACTTAACACGCGCCTTATTGTTAGGCTATCTGGCCTAAGCTTTAGGGCCTAACTTAACACGCGCCTTATTGTTAGGCTATCTGGCCTAAGCTTTAGGGCCTAACTTAACACGCGCCTTATTGTTAGGCTATCTGGCCTAAGCTTTAGGGCCTAACTTAACACGCGCCTTATTGTTAGGCTATCTGGCCTAAGCTTTAGGGCCTAACTTAACACGCGCCTTATTGTTAGGCTATCTGGCCTAAGCTTTAGGGCCTAACTTAACACGCCTTATTGTTAGGCTATCTGGCCTAAGCTTTAGGGCCTAACTTAACACGCGCCTTATTGTTAGGCTATCTGGCCTAAGCTTTAGGGCCTAACTTAACACGCGCCAAATAGCCTACACACCAATCGGCAAACGCTTTTGGGAACTGGCAGAAAAAGTAAATGTTGATCCTCTGAGGCAAAAAGGACAACGCCAGACTTAAATCAATAAGAGAAAATCTACCAAATGGAGAGCTGAAAGGGAGGGACAGAAAAGTAATGTTTGGAAAATATTTGGTGAAGCGGTAAGAGAATGATAGCAGTGATAATGCTGTTATGTGTGATGATTGTGAGGCACTATTCAAATTCGACAGTCACAAGACAGGGACTTGAAACAGGCCTATGACATGTCAAGAGAACTGTTGCTTACTGTTCAGATGGGTTAAATGGAAACTGAAATCTGGACACTGACTGTAGGTCTATAACCTCACACGTAGCCTTAATATTAACTCATGCAGAATTATACATTTATTGCAGGAAAATTATACACCAAATTTACATTTTGACTCGGGAACAGCAGTGGAGAAAGATGATTTCTTTCAGCATCATGAGAGAATGTGAATGTGCAGTCAGGGACCGTCTGTAGCGGTGCTAATCTTTATCAGCATCATGAAAGCTGATACTATTTCAACCACATAAAATGTGAATCCAAGCCCAACTGAACTGTTATCAGAAACATGGTGGGTCGTTTTCACAGCTTTCTGTTTCCTTACAACCGGTCAAACTGATGCCATTTGAAAAAAATTGTGTTTTGAGTTATTGCGTTTTCTCTTCGGTCCCTAAACGTCTTTTCTCTGTGAAAGAAGCAGAGGACACAAAACTTTACCGATGTCAACTAGATTGAAGCATTCAGTGTATTGATTTATGACATTCTGGTGAGCAAGTGTTTAATTAGTCTTCTAGGGCAACATAATAACAGAAGAGAAGAAGCATGTATCTAATTATAGACAAGTTGACTAATAAATATCCTACTAAAATGTCTCAAATTATATGTAGAAACATATCGAAATCAGGCACAATAAATAATACTGCACCCCCTGTAAAAAAATAGGCTACAGGTCGGGAGCGGTCGGGAGCGGTCGGGAGCGGTCGGGAGCGGTCGGGAGCGGTCGGGAGCGGTCGGGAGCGGGCCTCAGATTTACACTTCATCACATAGTCAGGCTGTTACAGATGGGTTATTAGAAATTGCGGGCGGGTGAACAAATAGTTGACCCGCGCACCACTAGTGTGTGTATGTGTGTGTGTGTGTGTGTGTGTGTGTGTGTGTGTGTGTGTGTGTGTGTGTATGTGCAGGGATCCATTGTGAGGGATACCAGACACGTTAATAGAGAGAGAGATTCCACAGACACAGACACAGCCAACCATCCAGACACCGACACACCTACAGACACGGACACACCTACAGACACAGACACACATACAGACACACATACAGACACACCTACGGACACAGACCCACCTACAGACACACATACAGACACATACAAGCCTACAGACACACATACAGACAAAGACACACATACAGACCACAGGTGGTTGGTGGCACCTTAATTGAGGAGGATGGGCTCATGGTAATGACTGGAGCGGAATCAGTGGAATGATATCAAATGATATCAACATAGTTTCCATGTGTTTGATGCCATTCCATTTGCCCCATTGCAGACATTATTATGAGCCAACCTCCCATCAGCAGCCTCCTGTGATACATTCACAAACACACATACACAGACAGACACATACAAAAGAGATCAGACATACCTTGAAATCACACAATCATTTTGTCTGTCTATGTGTGGGTTGTGGGGAACTTGGAGTGATTGACGCACCCACCCACCAACCAACCCACCCACACACACACACTAACTCCCTGCCCAGTATTTGTGGTGGCTGAATGCAGCTGGTAACATCTGGATGTATTTTAGCTGTGTTTACATTTCCAAAATGCTGAAAAACTACACACACACACACACACACAACACACACACACACCACACACACACACACACACACACACACACACACACACACACACACACACACACACACACACACACACACACACACACACACACACACACACACACACACACACACACACACACACACACAGATACAGTCTGAAAAACAGTGCAGGTGCCAGAAAAGTAATAAAGAAAGGAGCAGGTCACAAAAGGAGATTGTTTAAACTGTAACGCTGTGTGCTCCTGGAGCTAACCCACACACACATTCAACACACACTAGTCATTCCTCCCCATCGCCCTGCTGGCGCTCACTTTTCACTAACACACAAGGCGCCACAGCCCTGCTCCAGCAATAACTTCAGAAAACTGGAGCACAGCGAAAATATGAAGCAGCACAGGGCTGGAGAGGAGACGGTAAAGGGAGGGGAGGATGAAAAGAAAGGAAGAAATAAGAGAGAGATCAATGAAGAAGACAATGGACAGACGTGCAGTAAGGCCTGTGGAAGGCTTGGTGTGGGACATGTGCTGGAGCTGTGAGTGTTGGCAGAGGGGTCTCTCTCTCTCTCTCTGTTCTGTTACCTCACCCTCTAGAGTGTGTTGGGACCAAGGACAAGAGCACAGACCCAGAAGAGACAGACAAACAGACCAACACAGTCATGCTGTTTAATGGTGACTGGCTGGGTAAAACCAGAGTTTTTAAACGTATTCAGTACTACCATTCTACCACAGACCCGCTTATCGCATCAGCTTCAAAAGGGCCTCCCTATTACTGCCAACCACCCAACACCCACTCTTATGCACACACTACCACGGAAATAGACCTGTTTCCACTAACTCATGCATACACATCACACACACACAGCTGCGGGTCCAATTTTGTTCAGCCTAATCAAAACAGACACAGAATAGTCCTGTTGGACTGACGTCATCTAACCCCAATACAGGCTCTGATCCACAAACACACACACACACACACACACACACACACACAAAGAAACACACACGAACAGAGAGGGAGAAAGAGGCCCGTGCTGTGTAGGATGTAATTTCAATGATTGAGTATAATTTACCCGTGTAAGATGAAACCAAGAAGGCCAACAAGAGTGACCTCTCCCATAGATCAAAACCAAACCAGCAATACTGGGAGTGGGGTAGCACACACCAACACACACACACCAACACACACACACCAACACACACACTTACACAGATGCTTTGTTTAGCCAGTTCCAGTTCATCCTAAGCAAGCTCTGTTCTATCGCTTGATAAGTTTCCGTTCGGAAGAAAAACAAATCTACATGTCATTTAGTTTTACTCAGGAAGTCCAGGTGTTTGTAAACCAGCGTAGTGACCTATGAGGGTTGTTCCAATGTCCAGTTAAACAAAGAGAAAACACCAAAGGTCAGTCAATTAAGAATACATTTGGATTCGAATGTCGCCACACACAAAGTGTCCCTGGGATCACAGTAATCCGCTCAGGTATTCCACTTTCCTGTGGCTCACCCCTCACCCCTGACAAACACACACACACACATCACACACACATCACACACATATCACACACACATCACACACACATCACACACAGGGGAGATTAATAGAGATCCCGTGGCACAGGGAGACTTCTGATGGGTTTAACATCAGGAACGATTGTTACCAAAGGACGGCGAGTCGCCCCTGAGAAAAAATACCCATGCCGCTTAAGTCAGACGGGCCAATCACATGACTACAGTACAGACCCCTGGGAACCCAATGCAGTCACGTCCACCACAATCTAGGGTTTAGAGTCTAGAATTCAAGGCAACACTTTACATTTACATATATTGTATAGATGATTTATAAGTCAACTTATTTCCTCATAGAAAGTTTATAGTAAACAGCTATAAATCATTGGTAGATATAGTGTGATAGTTTAACTATTAGTTATTAACAGTGTATAAACTACTTTAAAACCCTTCATAAACACTCAAATGATATCTTCAAGTGTTACTAAATGTAATCATGTTTTTAGAACTTCTTCGAATGATACCGCTTAGAATTCAGATCAGGAGTAGAACCTGTGGTAGGGTTCCAGTCATTAGGTATGTATTTAAACATGTGTATTTCATTCAGGATAAAGGATAATCACTGTGAAACAAATTAACCCTATTAAGAGAAGTTTACGCTGAAGGTGACAGAATAAATTAATTTAGCTAAATCATTAAGACCTGTTACCTTCAACCCACTGTAGGATTTACACCCAACTAATTAGCATGCTCTATTTTCTCTAATAATAATAAGGGAATAACTTAATAGGTTAGGATTCAATCCCATATTCATATGTTCACTTCTGTCTGATTCTCAACGCTGAGAACCACTCTTCCACTAATGCAATTTCACATCTAGAACTCTCACACAGGAGACAAGATCATTTCAAGTGGTGTCGGGATTTAAACACACAAAGGGAAATTATATTAAAACGATAAAAGGTATTCACTCTGTAGGTTACGTTGGCGTTTCAGGAGAGCGCCGTTCAATATGTTAAAGATGTTTCCTGTCGCAGTTTTGGAAAGAGGTGTTTCTGGGTAATTAAAATATAATTGTGGAGCGTATCCGATTCCTTCTCTCCTCCACAGATCTCCCTCTTTTCTCTCTCATTCTCTCTATCTTTTTAATTGCCTTGGTTTCCTGTCTCAGCTTGCTGACTGTTTAAATGTAACATTTTAAACAGAGCACAGAAATCAAAGCACTGAGTATGTTTATAGACCAGAAACACGGAGCTGTGTTTATCAAGTCTTCTGTTAATTCCAATTAAAATAATATTCAAATACAGCTATTGTATAATTTACGACATTCTTTAAAACAATCCTTTTTTAGCTTGTTGCATCTTTGCAGCATTTAATTAGCATATGATTGCTTGGGGCTACTATACATGATGGTGTTAAAATGTAGGTCACAAACATACAGCACATCTCAGAGGAGGTGCAGAATGGAAAGACAACTGTTAGTTTGAATTGATCTGAAACCTACTGTATCTATAACCCATCTATATCTATAACCCATCTATATCTTTAACCCATCCATATCTATAACCCATTTATAACCCATCTATATCTATAACCCATCTATATCTTTAACCCATCTATATCTATAACCCATCTATATCTATAACCCATCTATATCTATAACCCATCTATATCTATAACCCATCTATATCTATAACCCATCTATATCTTTAACCCATCTATATCTATAACCCATTTATAACCCATCTATATCTATAACCCATCTATATCTATAACCCATCTATATCTATAACCAATCTATATCTATAACCCATCTATATCTATAACCCATCTATATCTATAACCCATCTATATCTATAACCAATCTATATCTATAACCCATCTATATCTATAACCCATCTATAACCAATCTATATCTATAACCCATCTATATCTATAACCCATTTATAACCCATCTATATCTATAACCCATCTATATCTATAACCCATCTATATCTATAACCAATCTATATCTATAACCCATCTATATCTATAACCCATCTATAACCAATCTATATCTATAACCCATCTATATCTATAACTCATCTATATCTATAACCTATCTATATCTATAACCCATCTATAACCCATCTATATCTATAACCCATCTATATCTATAACCCATCTATAACCCATCTATATCTTGAACCCATCTATATCTATAACCCATCTATAACCCATCTATATCTATAACCCATCTATATCTATAACCCATCTATAACCCATCTATATCTATAACCCATCTATATCTATAACCATCTATATCTATAACCACTCTATATCTATAACCCATCTATATCTATAACCCATCTATAACCAATCTATATCTATAACCCATCTATATCTATAACTCATCTATATCTATAACCCATCTATATCTATAACCCATCTATAACCAATCTATATCTATAACCCATCTATATCTATAACCCATCTATAACCCATCTATATCTATAACCCATCTATATCTATAACCCATCTATATCTATAACCCATCTATAACCCATCTATAACTATAACCCATCTATATCTATAACCCATCTATATCTATAACCCATCTATATCTATAACCCATCTATATCTATAACCCATTTTATTCACCCGTGGTGTAATAAGCCTCCAGCTACAGAAACTCAGCTAGTCTTCAGCTACCAAACCTACAAGCAGCACTACATCTTTAAACATCCCTCCCTTGTCTTTCTCTCTCCTCTCTGCTTCTTCTCCCTCGGTGAAAGGTGAGTGGCACGTTAGACAGCCACAGAAAAGGAGTCAATATCCTCAGGAGGCCTGAGAGGATTAGAAAATGTCACTTTCTCTCTGCAGACGGAGAGGGCCAACACTGGAGCACACACACACACACACACACACACACACACACACACACACACACACACACACACACACACACACACACACACACACACACACACACACACACACACACACACACACACACAATACAGTTTCAATAATACACACACTGGTTGTCTCCAGGGCTTCAGCAGGAATATCTCATGACTTACACACACCGCTGCCTGCTCAATACACACACACTCCCTGGTCCCTCGTCATATCTTCCTGTCTACAGTGTGTACAGACCTAACAGCATTTTTACCACAAGAAAATCATCTCCAATTTAGTGGAGTGATGCTAGTAAATATACATTCAACTCACCATACACACACTGGCACAGTTGGAATAGGGTGAGCACTCAAACGCACACAGAATACTGTAAACACACACTCCTGTGTCTCGGTGCCACTCTGTGAAGTCTATTGAGTGTTGTGGTTTTCTATTAAAACTAAAGAAAGGCGCTGGAGAAAGGGGAAGAGTTCACATTATCTAAGAGAATTCCAATTAACACTCTCCCCCATAGTAATTAGCTATTAAAATAGCTAATGGACAAACCCCAAACCCCAACGAGACGCTACCGCAACGCAGCTCTATAATTAATTCTACAATCACAACCATCTCCTGCATAAAGGAATGTGATAATACGTTTGATGAAATGGACAGAACAAACAAAAATGATGTTAAAAGAGTGTAAATAAAACACTGTCCGTCTGCGCGCATGAAGCTTAAGCTGTTAGGTCTGCTTTTGTTCTTCTCTCATCCATTTCTTCTCTCACTCCGTTATTCTGTCGTTTCTCCCTTTGGCCGTCTGACAGAGGGGAAAGTAGTGAGGAGACATTAAAGAAGGAGATGACTACTGGAGACAGGAGGAAGGAGGGAGGGAGGGACAAGGACCTACTCACACAGAACTAATTAATAGATAGCATGTTGAAGTTACTGTCACACACATTTCCAAACACACACATACACACTTTTTGTAGCACTCACACTTACAGTCATACACACCAAAACAAACAGATAGCATGAACATACTTCAGGTTTATTAAAGGGGGAAGCTGGGCTCTGCACACACACACACACACACACACACTTCAGCTCCTCAGAGCGATAAGACGTTTATTACTAACTGTAAACGAGTGCACACCCAATTAAAGAGAGGAGAGAGAAAATCCAAGAATTAGCTTGTTAAGCTGGGAGAGAGAGAGAGAGAGAGAGAGAGAAAGTGTGGGGGAGAAGAGAAAAAGAAAAGGAGATGAACTTGAAAGAGAAAAAGAAGATTTCAAGCCTCCAGTCTGTCTGTTCTTCCACCACAAGAGGCAAACAGACACGCCCCTTGCCCTCTTTTTCTCCTTTCTGACTTTTTTTTTTAAAGTGGCTTCTTGGCCCCACAGTAACGTCAGTGGCTTCTTGGCCCCACAGTAACGTCAGTGGCTTATTGGCCCCACAGTAACGTCAGTGGCTTCTTGGCCCCACAGTAACGTCAGTGGCTTCTAGGCCCCACAGTAACGTCAGTGGCTTCTTGGCCCCACAGTAACGTCAGTGGCTTCTTGGCCCCACAGTAACGTCAGTGGCTTCTTGGCCCCACAGTAACGTCAGTGGCTTCTTGGCCCCACAGTAACGTCAGTGGCTTCTTGGCCCCACAGTAACGTCAGTGGCTTCTAGGCCCCACAGTAACGTCAGTGGCTTCTTAGCCCCACAGTAACGTCGTGCAGCACCTATTAAAACAGCATGTGTCCCAGCCTGCCACACACACACCACACACACCACACGCCACACACACAACACACCACAAACACACACATCACACCACACACACACACACACATCACACCACACACCACGCACACAGTATCGTGCATTTTTTATTTTCTTGTTTTTACCTCTGGGGGCCAGAGACAGAGGGTGTGTTTGTGTGTGTGTGACGCAGGCCTGGGTTAACGTCTGTATAAAGTTACAGAGATGACAAACCTGCTGCCTGGAGGTCCACGGTGGGCATAAAACACTTATTACAATATTACAATCTTTTAAAATTCATTCTGTCAATCCATCTGCGTTCCATATGTAGGCGATTGCTTCCTCTCTATTATATTCCCACAGCCGTTGAAACATGTACACACACTCTGTCTCTCGTGAGCCCAGAGGCCAGTGTTTCTGCGTAAACGGCAGTTTTAATATGCTGAGATACTCATCAGGAAGATTTTACACTGATTTTACCAGCATGAAACACACACACACACACACACATCCTCTAATACCGCTGAGCTCACTCTATCAAACACAGATCCCTATCTGGACAAGACAAACTGCGATAAAGTCACTCTCTAACTACGCCAATCGATAAAAGTAATTTATTTACCTCACTAGGCAATTTCTGCTCCATCTCCAGAAAGAGGGAGAGCGCGAGAGGTGGGGGGTGGGGGGGCAGGGAGAGAGAAAGAAAGTTTGGCAGGGCTGTGTGAATGGTGTGTAAATGAATCTAGCTGTAGTGTAATGCAGAAGGACATGTGAGGAAGTCCATAAAGAGGAGAGAGGTTAGAACATCCATTAAACCCTGAGAACAACGTAGAGACAGACTGGTCTGATGAGGGTTTCACCATGTTTCCCAACAGTCACAAAGCAGTTAACAATGTAGAATTAGTCCCATTAACAGTAGTCCTGATTTAATGTGATGTGGTACTCTAGAAGCCACTCCACACCTATAGGCAAATCAGGACTTTCTCTCATTATTTTTCCCTCCCTCCCTCTCTATCCCTCTTCCTCCCTCTACCTCTCTCACTCTGCATTCAAATGTGTTCAGCCTAGAGAGACAGGGAGGCCTGTGGTCCTTAACTTCACTCAATGAAATAAAAGGTACTTAACTAACCCATAACGATCAATACAAACCTGGCCACTTACACGCGCACGCACACACACACACACACACACACACACACACACACACACACACACACACACACACACACACACACACACACACACACACACACACACACACACGCAAACGCAGACACATACTTCTCCCACCTCTTCAGCTGCTCAAGCATATGCATGTTCTTTGTAATTCATGCGGGCGTGTGGGCCTATCGCAGCACAAGGCCAACCCAGAGGTCAACTAATTTGTAAATCAGTACCCCAAAAATGTGTGAGTGTGTGTGCGTGCGTGCGCGTGTGTGTGTGTGTGTGTGTGTCTCACACGGAGTGGTCCAGCCAACCCTAGCTCTGACCTCTCTCTCCACTCCAGGAGAACACCAGGCTCCCTGACCTCTCTCTCCACTCCAGGAGAACACCAGGCTCCCTGACCTCTCTCTCCACTCCAGGAGAACGCCAGGCTCCCTGACCTCTCTCTCCACTCCAGGAGAACACCAGGCTCCCTGACCTCTCTCTCCACTCCAGGAGAACACCAGGCTCCCTGACCTCTTTCTCCACTCCAGGAGAACACCAGGCTCCCTGATCTCTCTCTCCACTCCAGGAGAACACCAGGCTCCCTGACCTCTCTCTCCACTCCAGGAGAACACCAGGCTCCCTGACCTCTCTCTCCACTCCAGGAGAACACCAGGCTCCCTGACCTCTCTATCCACTCCAGGAGAACACCAGGCTCCCTGACCTCTCTCTCCACTCCAGGAGAGCACCAGGCTCCCTGACCTCTCTCTCCACTCCAGGAGAACACCAGGCTCCCTGACCTCTCTCTCCACTCCAGGAGAACACCAGGCTCCCTGACCTCTTTTATCTTTCAGAGGAGAAGAAAGTTTGCTCGGGAAACTCGCTGGCGATCAGTTAATGGGGTCCTCGCAGTGCTGCATTGCACAGGATTATGTGTAGACTAAGACGAGGTGTTTGGTAAATGGATGTTAAATCCTGCCCTGCTGATAGATCACACACACACATTTACACACATACTAAAACAAAAGTCCCATCCCAGGGGCCCTCAGTACTTCAGCTGTCCATTAGTTGTAATCTGGTGTTTTGTTCTACAGAACAATATCCATGGAGGGATTTAGTTATGGGAGGCCAAGCAGCTGCCTGCCTGCAGCCCCCATCAGCCTACCCCCCTACATGCCCCGTCTCCACCCGCATACATCTACCCATAGCTAGAAGTAGCTAGCTATACCAGCTATATTGAATTATAACAAATACTCTGAAAGGAAACATAAAGTTGATTACCTGTTGTTGTGAGGAGGGGGACCAGTAGGACCGGAGAACATGGAAAGAAACAAAAGAAAACAGTCATTAGAAAGTGAAAGATACTGTATGTCTGGCCCAGTGTCTGATATGTCATCATGTCCGTCAGTAGAGAACACTAACTCCTCCCTCAGGATCTTTCTCCTTAGATTGGACCAGAGGTTCACATTTCACCAGAAGATAAGTTCAGTTTGGAAAAGTTACAACAAATACACACAAAACAATTGTTGTTGTTTTCCCGGATATCTGCTCAACTACTTTAACTCTTGTAATACTTATAGCTATTGAATGCATAGCGAGGTGTGGGGCTATTGGTTTCTGTGGGTTTGTGAATATGGAGAAGTCGTATATTGAATAGGAGATGAAGCGCATACGGAATAGGTTTATTCTACTCTACTCTACACACACACACACACACACACACACACACACACACACACACACACACACACACACACACACACACACACACACACACACACACACACAGACACTCACACACACACACACACACACACACACACACTGAGCCCTGACCACTCTGCTACTCATTCCATCCCTCCCACTTTAGACATGTCAATCACAGCTGCCCTCACTGTGTGTGTGTGTGTGTGTGTGTGTGTGTGTGTGTGTGTGTGTGTGTGTGTGTGTGTGTGTGTGTGTGTGTGTGTGTGTGTGTGTGTGTGTGTGTGTGTGTGTGTGTGTGTGTGTGTGTGTAGCCAGACTGGCTTCACAGCTTCACTTTGACACCCTCCAAGCCTCAGCCGCCACTGAGACACGGTCGAGACACAGAGACTGTGTGTCTGTGTAGTCCACAAACAGAGCGTGGTAGATGGATCCTAGGGGCCCTATTCTACCAGTGCACAAACAAAAGCCTTCCATTACGTGTGTGTGGTTGTGTGTGTACAGTATGTGTGTGTGTGTGTGTTTGTGTGTGTGTGTGTGTGTGTGTGTGTGTGTGATGAGACTCAAAACGAGCGGAGGACACAAAGACAGGAGAAGCCTGTGTAATGTTTGCACTCCAGGGTTCAGAGGCCAGTGTGTGTGTGTGTGTGTGTGTGTGTGTCCAGGCTGCGGCTGCCTCTGGGAAAATAACACCAGCTTATTTACCGACCCCTCCACCAAACACACACAACCTCCTTAGCCAAAGACAGAGCTGACCTCACCATGGACAAGAAGAGACAGACAGAGTTATGTACACTCTGCGGACAGTACGGAGGGGATAGACCTGTCCAATAGGAACCCGCAGGATAGTCCAGGGTTGAATGCAGAGGTAACAGCCCTGGTTGTATTCACAATGAAAAAACAGTAGAGGAAATGGGACTAAATTGTACATTATAGTAGAATGCACAACAACAACAGAAAGGATGCTGGGACGTTGCAAACTATCTCTCCTGAGGTGAAGATACTCAGATACACTCAGGATATGTTCCCTCGTGGAATGTGTCAGTGAGGCGTTTCATTTGATTGGTACTTGAGAGCTGCTGGCGTGGCCAATCATACGAGTCGCCAGGGGATAACCTGTGTGATGTGTGTGTGTGTGCGTGTGTGTCTGGGTTACCTGTGTGTGTAAATGGAGCTAATCTGTAAGCCATATGCCACTCTCTCTCTAGTGCCAAACCCCCCACCCTCGTCTGTCCCGCCCCTCGCTTGGCACAAGAACACACACACACACAGTGCCAGTGAGGGGCTCCCTCCACTTCATTAGGAAAGTAAACACAAGTGCTGTCTGAAGTGGCTAATTAGAGCTAATTACTCCCTGCTCGTTACTAATGCAAATTAGATTACGCTGCTTAACTTCCTCGTGTCCACAACGCCTCTGTTAATTGAGGCCTTTTGAAATTAAATTACCCGCTAATTAGCATATCAAAACCATTAATTCTGTGCCAGAAAGA
Organism: Brachymystax lenok tsinlingensis; assembly: GCA_030435695.1. NCBI lineage: Eukaryota > Metazoa > Chordata > Actinopteri > Salmoniformes > Salmonidae > Brachymystax > Brachymystax lenok. The sequence continues at coordinate 28,073,217 of CM059797.1, read as the reverse complement.
AAAAAAAAACAACAACAAATGCCAAGTTTTACTAATGAGTTTTGCTAATTGAATATGTACGCTTAATACCGAGGTGGGTGCCAAAACTGCCTATTCAGCCAGTGCTCAACCACTGTGTGTGTGTTTGTGTATGTATGTGTGTGTGTGTGTGTGTGTGTGTGTGTGTGTGTGTGTGTGTGTGTGTGTGTGTGTGTGTGTGTGTGTGTGTGTGTGTGTGTGTGTGTGTGTGTGTGTGTGTGTGTGTGTGTGTGTGTGTGTGTAACCAGCTGTATAGTAAAACACCACACAACGGAAGAGCGGCACATAACTTAAGGAACCATTCCATTTCTTCAAACGGTTTGTCAATATTTCCCTGTGAACTCAACACCATTGATCTACAGCACTGAGAGAGAAAATGAAGAAGAGAGAATCAGAGAGAGAGAGAGAGAGAGAGAGAGAGAGAGAGAGAGAGAGAGAGAGAGAGAGAGTGAGTGAGGGGGTGAGTGAGTGAGTGAGTGAGTGAGTGAGTGAGTGAGTGAGTGAGTGGGTGGGGACTAGTGAGGGGGGGACCTATTCAGCTAATGAATATACAGGGGGGAAATATCACCACAAACACAGTACTTTACCCTGATGTAATTACATGGTCTGAGCACATAAACACACAAATACATCTACGCTGGGGTCTGATGCTGCTTTCTGATACGCTGAGTCAGAGGGAATCTGGACTGAGCTTGAAGAGCTCCATCCACTCAGGGTTAGTGGGTATAAAGATTGTAAACTGCCTTTGAAATAAAGAAGTACAGCATATCTGTAGTGTTCTGGTAAAGCCTGGACCCCCTGCTAGGTACTGCTCCTACATCCTAACCATATCAGACTAGCTAACTAATACATCACCTACTCTACCTACCGTACATGGCCAATTCAAGGAAAACACACAGAATTGTTCTAACACTTATAATCCAATTAAAGCCAAAAGGATTAATAGTCAAGCTGTTCGTCTCCTTCCTCCCTAATCAAAGCTAAAGTTACGTCTGATAAAGGACAACTGTAAACTTTTCAGAAGTCAAGAGAGTATTCAGGTATGTTCTGGTTCTACCTACCTAGTGGCTATGATACCAGAACAGAACAGAACAGAGATAGAGAGCCTAGAGCCATTAGATGTTTTAATCTACGGCTGAAATAAAAATAATTAACTTTAAATGTAATTCAAATCTTCTACCCTTTCCTTAAATATCTATCCAATCAAGACGGCTGAAAAGCTTTATTCAGGTTGGTTACTATAAAAGTTTCATCCAACTTCTAATTTTAACACCACTGTAATGGAAGATGAAAAAATGAATAGTGAAATTGAGAGGTAGCCTTACAAAAAAATTAAATAACCATGATAATTAGATGTAAAGATATTATAATTCCTTTAAGGGGATGCATAGAATCTGCTGCTCTACAATATTTGCCCTAATTGCTAGAATTATCATATTAACCAGTTACCATTTGACTAAGTTGATTAAAAAAATGATTATTCGTCTATTTCTTTTAGGACTTTCTTAATCAAAATCTAACATCCTTGAAAAATTAATTTGAAGGCGCTCTTATCAGTTAATTAAATCAGGTTGGAAGTCATTTTTCTGCGCGGCGTGATTAGGGCCCGCTCTGTTCTCCTCTGTTCAGACACCATGACGTGAGAGGAAACTTCTCACTGGCTCATCAAACATGCACAACCAGAAGAATAGAATTTCTTTAAAGGGACGTCTTTTTTTTTCTCCAAACCTCCGCCTTTCTGATAAATTGTGCTATACCCAATAGATCTCTCTTTCCCCTCAACACATTCTCATTAACGCCCAGAAAAAAAAAAGAGGGGAGGGGAGGGGAGGGGAGGAGGGAGAGAGTAAGAGAAAGAGGGAGGGAGGGAGAGAGTAAGAGAAAAGAGAGGAGGGAGGGAGAGAGTAAGAGAAAAGAGAGGAGGGAGGAGAGAGTAAGAGAAAAGAGAGGAGGGGAGGAGGGAGAGAGTAAGAGAAAGAGGGGAGGGAGGAGGGAGGAGAGAGTAAGAGAAAGAGGGAGGAGGGGAGGAGGGAGAGAGTAAGAGAAAAGGGGAGGGGAGGAGAGAGAGTAAGAGAAAGAGAGGGAGGGAGGGAGAGAGTAAGAGAAAAGAGGGGGAGGGGAGGGAGGGGAGGGGAGGAGAGAGAAAGAGGGGAGGGGAGGAGAGAGAGTAAGAGAAAAGAGGGAGGGAGGGAGGAGAGAAAAGAGGGGAGGGGAGGAGAGAGAGTAATAGAAAAGAGAGGAGGGGAGGGAGGAGAGTAAGAGAAAAGAGAGGAGGGAGGAGAGAGAGTAAGAGAAAAGAGAGGAGGGAGGGGAGAGAGTAAGAGAAAAGAGAGAGAGGGGAGGGAGAGAGAGTAAGAGAAAGAGAGGAGGGAGGGGAGAGAGTAAGAGAAAAGAGGGGAGGGGAGGGAGGGAGAGAGTAAGAGAAAAGAGGGGAGGGGAGGGAGGGAGAGAGTAAGAGAAAGAGGGGAGGGGAGGGAGGGAGAGAGTAAGAGAAAAGAGGAGGGGAGGAGAGAGTAAGAGAAAAGAGAGGAGGGGGAGGGAGAGAGTAAGAGAAAGAGAGGAGGAGGGGAGAGAGTAAGAGAAAGAGAGGAGGGAGGGAGGGAGAGAGTAAGAGAAAAGAGGGGAGGGGAGGGGAGGGAGAGAGTAAGAGAAAGAGGGAGGGAGGGGAGGGAGAGAGTAAGAGAAAAGAGGGGAGGGGAGGAGAGAGAGTAAGAGAAAAGAGGGGAGGGGAGGAGAGAGAGTAAGAGAAAAGAGGGGAGGGGAGGAGAGAGAGTAAGAGAAAAGAGAGGAGGGGAGGGGAGAGAGTAAGAGAAAAGAGGGGAGGGGAGGGGAGAGAGTAAGAGAAAAGAGGGAAGGGGAAGAGAGAGAGTAAGAGAAAAGAGGGGAGGGGAGGAGAGAGAGTAAGAGAAAAGAGAGGGGAGCAAAAAGGGACAGAGGGGGAAGAGACGGAGAACCAGGGGGAATGAGAGAGATGGAGAGAGAAAGAGAGAAAGAAACAATGTGATAGAGACACAGGGAGAGAGGATAGGTAAAAGGAAATGACAGAGGAAGATAGGGAGCGAAGGAAAATGGAAAGATGGATAGAGAGAGGGAGAGAAGGTGCTTGGTTTGAGAACATTGAGGGTTTAAACACACACACACCCCGGGTGACAGCCTTGGGTAGGCCTGACAGACTAAACATGCACCTCTGGAGCTAAAACAAGAGCTACTGTTTCTACAGAGTCACAATCTCTCCATCTCTCCCTTTTCTGTCTGTTCCCTCTCTCGCCGACTGTCTTTTCACTCTCATCCTTGACCAAGTCTGTCCATGTCCTACTCCTAACATTTAAACACAGCTTTACCATGTCCTACTCCTAACGTTTAAACACAGCTTTATCATGTCCTACTCCTAACGTTTAAACACAGCTGTATCATGTCCTACTCCTAACGTTTAATCACAGTTGTATCATGTCCTACTCCGAACATTTTAACACAGCTTGATCATGTCCTACTCCTAACATTTAAATACAGCTTCATCACGCTCTACTCCTAACATTTAAACACAGCTTTATCATGTCCAACTAACATTTAAACACAGCTTTATCATGTCCTACTCCTAACATTTAAACACAGCTTGATCATGTCCTACTCCTAACATTTAAATACAGCTTCATCATGTCCTACTCCTAACATTTAAACACAGCTTGATCATGTCCTACTCCTAACATTTAAACACAGCTTCATCATGTCCTACTCCTAACATTTAAATACTGCTTCATCACGCCCTACTCCTAACATTTAAACACAGCTTGATCATGTTCTACTCCTAACATTTAAACACTTCATTGGTGTGTTTCTGTATGCTTGTTTCCCCCTCAGCTGTTGTCGTGAAGCCAATGAGATAGAAAATCACACACACATCCCTTATCTCATGTCATCTCAGAAGAGAAAAAGCAAACTGGATGGAGAGAATGAGACAAAGTGAGAAAGAGAGAGAGGTAGTCCACTCAGCACTCCCATCAGTGGAGTATAAGTCTCTGTGCGTCAGGCTGCAGCTGGCCTCTCCAGCCTCTCCAGTAGCCAGCAGAGCAGAACAGAACAGATATACTGCCCTACACACATCTGTCCATCCAACACCCCTCAGGGAGGGAGGGAGGGGGTAACTGAGAGTAAGGATGAGAGGGACATGGAGAGAGAAAGATGAGAGAAAAATGGAAAGCCAAGATGAAAAAAAGAGAAAGAGTTGCAGAGAGGATGAGATAGGAGAGAGAGTGAGGGTGGGAGGGAGGGAGGGAAGCTAGAGAGAGAGAGAGAAGGAGAGAGATGCAGAGAGAGAGAATGTTAGTTGGTAAATCACTGTGATTGGCTAATGAATTGAATGATTGGAGCTTGGCTGATTAATTTGCAGAGGATGCCTGTTCTCCATCAACCAATCAACACGCTCCCTCATCATCCAATCAACACGCTCGGTTGGCGCTGTAGCAGTCACCTCATGGCGTTTTATTCCATTCTCCCCTCTTTCCTTCATTCTGTCTTTCCTCCCTCCCTCACTACATGTCATCCTGTCTTCAGCATAGCCGCAGTAGTCTTACTCAGTGGGAGAGAGAATTCTCAAAGCCACAATTACCGCAAAGAACTATCAATTTCCCCTTCAATTAACCCTGTGGGGAGAAAGGGAGAGAGGAATGGAGGGGGGAAGAAGAGAGATTCAAATTTGAGACACAGCATTGTACCTTCTCGGTCGCCCTGGGGGTGCAGTAATAAACGAGGGGCCGAGTTGGAGGAGAGGGGAGAGAGGTTGAGGGGGAAGTGTAACACATCCTCAGTGGTGAACTTGACCCCAGTGCTGGGGGTCAAAGTGGTTACGGTAGAACCAGAGCCCCATCCCCATTACGGATGAATACAGGCCGGCACAGGCAACTAACGCTAATGCGCACTCTATGCTAATAAAGCAGATGGTGGGAGGGAGTCTCAAACCACAGCCCAGAGCTGCTGAAAGCCCTCTTCCCTGGGAGATGGAGAGAGGGAATAGGGGGAGGAGGAGAGAAAGGGAAAAGGAGAGCAAGGGTAAAAAGATAGAAGGAGAAAGAGATGGGGGGAAAGTGAGAGAAAGGGGGAGAGGACGATGGCTAGAGAGAAAATGGGAAGGAGAGAAGGAGAGGAGGAGAGGAAAAAGGGAAACGTCTGTTTTTATAGAGGGAGGGATGAAGGGGGTGTGTGTCTGGGGTTGTGGTTGTTCAGCCGAGCCTTGGCTAACGGCGCTCACCCCGGAACGACAGGGCATGTCTGCACCCCCTCTTTATCCCTCCCTCTCTCCCCCTCTCTCCCCCTCTCTAAGCTGAGCTCCCTGGGGAGGGATCCCAAACCAAAACCAGCCTTCAGCAAAGTTCTGCAAGCAAACTTTCACAAAGCCCCCGAATGCTTGCCTGTCTGCCTGCCCGCCTGGCTGCATGGCGACAGAGATGCATGCCAGGGTTTCAACGCAGCCCTCCCTCCCTCTCCCCCTCCTCTTCTACTGCCCTCTACTTTCAGAAGCTTATGGGCTGTTTGCTGCTGACCTTTCAGATGAAGGGAAACAAGCGGAACCCAGAAACTGCAAATGAGTGATACAGGTTGCATACAGGCTGGTCGACCTTCGCTAAGCTAGCGTACGCAGTCCTGCCGTCGACGGGAGAGAGCACAGGCATTGTCCCACTTGTTTTGCCAAGAGTCAACGGCTGCTTTTCAACTGGGTAATAAATGTTGCTAGTCCTTGAAGAAGAAAAATCATTTGTGTTTTCTCCATTACTTGCTGATTGTAAATACTTCAAAAGAAAAACCTCACATAGGAAAAAAATATGAGAAAGGACAGATGGAGAAAAAGGAAATGTGAATCTGTTTAACAGTCATAATGTCGTTTTCATCCAAACATTTTAAAAGGATTTTTCCCTTTGTGTTTCCTTTCACCTGGGAGCACTATTCTTCAATTCATCCAATGAACGTGCTGGCTAACTAACAGAACACACTATTCAAACATCATATTAAAGTGTCTCTCAATAGATGCATTTAAGTCTACTTCATCAATACATACATTTGGCCACATATTTAATTAAATTGAAAAACACTGAAAACCTGCTCGTCACTGAGTTTGTGAACCAAATGCAATTATTTAAGCATAAAAGGCCTGTGCTCAAGCTTTTTAAATGTGATTTCTATACCTAAGGAAGGTCAAATGCTTTATTGCATCCAATTTACATACCATGGACACTTCTTCTCTAATCTATTCAGTACTGATGGACATGGATGTGTTAAATAGAGTAATAATTCAACAGCTTGTTTAATGGATGTATTAAACAGAGTCTAATAATTCAACAGCTATTTGGTTTGGATGAATTTTCTCATCACATCCACCAAGCATTTCAGACATTTAACCTTAATACATTCTAAACATTTATTAAAAAAATTGCATCATCATATGTATGGACACAACTTCTATGAAAAGCTGTAATGAAGAAGTATCGATCGTCCTTGCATTTTAAAGCCTTGTCATTTGAATGAACTGGAGTAGAATAGAATATGTCTATTAAAATGTGTCTTAATAAGAATAAATCCTGCACATTAATTCAGATGACAGTTCCCTTCTAATGAAGGGCTTGAATGTACAGTATGTTGAGAGCAGAGAGGAGAGCAGAGAAGAGAGCAGAGAGGAGAGCAGAGAGGATGGTTAATTTGAGAAAGCAGCCGTGTCTTTACCTCCTGTGCCAGAGAGGGGGTGAGAGAGAGAGAAAGAGAAAGAGAGAGAGGAGGAAAGGTTTGTGAATGTCTGAGGACAAGATGAGGACAAGAGACGAGGATAAGAGGAGAGGAAGGAAAAAAGCGGCGTGTTAAGAGGAAGAGAAGAGGGGACGAGGAGAGGAGGCCGCTACAGAGCGAAGAGGGGACGAGGAGAGGAGGCCGCTACAGAGCGACTACGTTTGAGCTCTGACAGAGAAAAGAGCACTTAGACTGCTCGCAACAACGGTGCACTGAAACGAAGAGAACCTCGATAGCACACAGAATGTGTGTGTGTGAGTCACAAGAGCAGCCTTGTGAGTGACAGAGAAGCACATATGTACAGACATGTCTGCCTGACAACTGACGAAAGGAAAGAAAGGGGGATGAGAAAAGAAAAACGATTAAATGAGAGAGAGAAAGGAACTGGACGCGCGGCTAGATACTGTGCCACCGTGGAAGATATTCTGTAGAAAAATAAAACCCTGTCCTCTTCCCCTTCCCTCTCCTTTTCATCCTCAATCTACCAATACTGATATCTTTCAACACAGTATAAAACCACAATTATGAGTCTGTCAGTCTTAACAGAAAATGCCCTTGTTGTTTTTAAACTCACTGTTTTCATAGTTTTCATTCAATTTCACCGTACCATGCAGTGAGTGTATTTTAGAGGTAAATGAGGTGTTTTGTACAAATACTCTTCCCCTCATTTTCTGTATAATTTTTCTACAAAAACCAAAGCCAAACTATTTCTGGGTGTTGTTTTGAACACTGCTTATAATAGATTAAATTGCAGATTTAGGATCACCCACACAGGGGTAAAATACACTTCTAGATCGTACTCCTTATTTCATCTTCCTTCCTCTCCTAATTTTCACTCTATCTTCTCCTTTTTCCACCCTTCGTTATTTTCTCTACTCTGTGTCACCCCAGACCAGTGGTCTCAGCCGGCTTCAGACTGCCGTGCTTTCCAAGGCCAGCGCCACAAAACCCTCTTTCTCTTTGTCTTTTTAAAGAGTCTGTATAATACACTGTGTGATGGAGAGAGAGAGGAGTCCTGGACAGCAGAGGTAATCTGACAGGATTAGGCTGCTTTTTTCCCCCAGAAAGACGGGATGGGAGAGGAGAGGAAGAAAGAAGGGAGAAAGAGAGGAGGCCGAGTTTAAATCCCTCTACAAATGTCAGACAGCGAACAGTGACCGGGGGGCACAGGAACACACCTGCGTGCATACACATAGAAATATACACACAAAACGGATCACACACACACACCTGCCATATCGCACTGGACCACCATGGACCGGCAAAGACTTCTCCTCTTTCTGGGGAGGGAGGGGTGTGTGGGGAAGGAGGGAGAGGGGATTACACAATTATTCAGATAACAGCTGGGGATAATTTAGTGGCAGATGTCCCTCGGTCAACAATGTCCGCCCCACCGCGCACACACGCGGGTTACAATGCCAGCCGAACACAGCCCGAGAGCAAAAGCCAGTCATAATCGATGGATACAAGCACTCCGTGTAACCTGCTCGTGTATCCAAACACACTAATCACCAACGGCAACGGAAAACTCATGCAAACACAAACACACACAATGTTCTGAGATTTGCTTTACAAAAACATATATATATTTTCTTTCTCTTGTTTTTGTGGATGACTAGTTTAAGGATGACAATCTATTTCAAGATAATATGATTTGGTGTATATCTTTTTTTAAACGATGATACATTCTTGAATAAGAATGGACTCTAAAAAGCTGGACTCTAAAAAGCTGGACTCTAAAAAGCTGGACTCTAAAAAGCTGGACTCTAAAAAGTCCATGGCATGACAAATGTGGATAGTTATCATTGGGAGGGGCAACCTGTTTTTCCTTCCTTTACCTGAGGAATTTTGTTCTGAGGGGAACAACATGACTGACAGGTAATTGTAGTCTCTCACACACACACACACACACACACACACACACACACAGACAGACAGACGATCCCGCTGCATCCTTACTTAAGCCCCTGCCTCTGTGTCTCTGTGTGATCTAAAGACTCTTGTAGCTGCCGTGCTATTCTCCTATCTGTTTCTCTCCTTCTCCCTAAACCTCTCCACTGCTTTGAAAGGGCACACACATGGCTTCAGAGTCCTCACCCCCTATTGGGCAAAGCCACTTCACCTCGAGAACTACAGAGAGGGAGAGAGGAGGGAGAGAGAGAGAGAGAGAGAGAGAGAGAGAGAGAGAGAGAGAGAGAGAGAGAGAGGATCTTTGAATCGCAAAACCATATAATACTCTCAAACATTTCATGACAAATAAAGTGAAAAACACAAAATAAGACATTTTAAAAAGATACTTATTTTGCCCAAAATAATCAAGACAACATACTTTTTTTTCTCTCCAAAATGTCACGAGTCAAAAAAGTCAACGCAGTCAGCCATGTGACCAAGGGGATGGTTAATGCCATGTGACCAAGGGGATGGTTAATGCCATGTGACCAAGGGGATAGTTAATGCCATGTGACCAAGGGGATAGTTAATGCCATGTGACCAAGGGGATGGTTAATGCCATGTGACTAAGGGGATGGTTAATGCCATGTGACCAAGGGGATGGTTAATGCCATGTGACTAAAGGGATGGTTAATGCCATGTGACCAAGGGGATGGTTAATGCCATGTGACTAAGGGGATAGTTAATGCCATGTGACTAAGGGGATGGTTAATGCCATGTGACCAAGGGGATGGTTAATGCCATGTGACCAAGGGGATAGTTAATGCCATGTGACCAAGGGGATGGTTAATGCCATGTGACTAAGGGGATAGTTAATGCCATGTGACCAAGGGGATGGTTAATGCCATGTGACCAAGGGGATGGTTAATGCCATGTGACCAAGGGGATGGTTAATGCCATGTGACTAAGGGGATGGTTAATGCCATGTGACCAAGGGGATGGTTAATGCCATGTGACCAAGGGGATGGTTAATGCCATGTGACTAAGGGGATGGTTAATGCCATGTGACCAAGGGGATAGTTAATGCCATGTGACCAAGGGGATGGTTAATGCCATGTGACTACATAAGCAAGGGGATGGATGGGGGGATGGAGGGAGGGATGGATGGGGGGATGGAGGGAGGGAAGGAGGGGTAGCTGTCAATCCGTCATCCCTAGCAGCACATTGTGATTTGGGTTAACACTGGTTAACAGATCTCTCTGTCTGTGGGTATATATCGAGCGCCCTGCCCGCCACAGCCTTTTTCTCATGCTAATAGTTGAAGTAGTCATCATGTGTCCCCCATCACTAATACCATAAAAGAGCAGCATTCGCCAGCCTCTCAGCAGCGTTAGCCTGCGTTAGCCAGCAGCACCCCCATACTTTACGGATTAGTCAACATAATGAGATGCATTTATACGCTTGTTACTTATGTGGTCAAAGGGTAGGAGGGAATGGGACAGGGTTATGGAGAGGTTTTAGTTTGTTCCTTTGGGGGCTTCCTTCATACCTCTTTACAATATAACATACACACACATAACCAAGGCGTTACACACTAAGAGCCAAACTGAACACTATATACAACTATTGAACACAAACAAACTAAACACACAGTAATTTGAAAACTTTCCTATACTTTTAAACCTCAAAACTGAAGCATAGCTTTGCGATGGGGGGGCGCAAGCATCCGTATCATCAAACACAAATCTATGCTAAACCACTGAAGACTCTCGTTCACTGACACTCGTTTAGTGACACCGTTTTCTTGCCGCTGCGGAACGTTCAGGGCTGAGTGTGAAACTGTGTCTGCTCCTCCTCCGGCTTAAACCTTCCCGGAGTGGGAATCTCTCTCTCCGTGCTTCAGCAGCTCCAGAGCTCGCCAGGCGGATTTCAGCGTGGCTGCCGTGGAGCAAGGAGCCTTTAAGGCGTGGAACGCTCCTCTACAAGCAGGCGGTTTATGCAGAGTTAAAGTTGCGTTCAGGGCTGTGCAGCTGTCCCCCATGCATCACTATAACCCTTTAATGAACGCATTAAAAACTGTGGCAGAAAGTTTAGTTCCATTGTTGTTTGGAACCAGGCTTTGCTGTGATCTGTTCCCTCGGCAGCTGTTTGATTGACAGGTGGGCTGTCAGGCTGGCAAAGAGGGATGAAATACACCAACGGCTCTCTTATGACACCCTTACGAAGGGTCATAGGGGAAGGGGGGAGACAGGTTGTGAATGGGGGAGACAGATGAGAGGTTCTGAGGGTGAGGGGTGGAGGGGTGGAGGGAGACAAAGGGTGGGGAGGAAAGGGTATATGGACTGAAGGAAAATCCATAACACAAATACAGCTGTCAGACGGAATGCAAAGCCAGCCCAGTAATCAGTCTGGCTGGCCAACCTATTTATGAGGATTCCACACCACACAAATACACACACACACCACACACAAACACATTCTGTCATATGAACAAATCACCAGCACACCATCTCTCCCCCAAACTTTCTCCCATGCACACAACTCCCCCTCGTGCCCTATTTCTCTACTTCCACAGTCTGTCCATCCATGTCAAATCTCCAAGGTGGCCAAGATGAGTGTTCATCACAGTCAGCAGACTGCCAGCTAGCTCCATCCCCACCCAGACACAGCCAGGCCGTGCTGAGGTTCTAGAGGTTTATTGCCATAGTGCTTCCCCGTCACAGATTATTGGGCCTGTCCTATCTTACTAAAACTCTACATCCACCTCAACCTCTTTGTCCCTTCTCCTGTTCCAGTTTCAGTTCCAGTCATCTCCCTCTCTAACTCACTGCCCCGACCCTAACCCTTTCCCAAGCCTACACCCTGATCCTGCTCACTGCCCCAGCCCTAACCCTTTCCCAAGCCTACACCAGCCCTAACCCTTCCCCAAGTCTACACCAGCCCTAACCCTTTCCCAAGCCTACACCAGCCCTAACCCTTCCCCAAGTCTACACCAGCCCTAACCCTTTCCCAAGCCTACACCAGCCCTAACCCTTCCCCAAGCCTACACCAGCCCTAACCCTTCCCCAAGCCTACACCAGCCCTAACCCTTCCCCAAGCCTACACCAGCCCTAACCCTTCCCCAAGCCTACACCAGCCCTAACCCTTCCCCAAGCCTACACCAGCCCTAACCCTTCCCCAAGCCTACACCAGCCCTAACCCTTCCCAAGCCTACACCAGCCCTAACCCTTCCCCAAGCCTACACCAGCCCTAACCCTTCCCCAAGCCTACACCAGCCCTAACCCTTCCCCAAGCCTACACCAGCCCTAACCCTTCCCCAAGCCTACACCAGCCCTAACCCTTCCCCAAGTCTACACCCAGGTCCTGCTCACTGCCCCAGCCCTAACCCTTCCCCAAGTCTACACCCAGGTCCTGCTCACTGCCCCAGCCCTAACCCTTCCCCAAGTCTACACCCAGGTTTGCTCACTGCCCCAGCCCTAACCCTTCCCCAAGTCTACACCCAGGTCCTGCTCACTACCCCAGCCCTAACCCTTCCCCAAGCCTACACCAGCCCTAACCCTTCCCCAAGCCTACACCAGCCCTAAACCTGCCCCAAGCCTACACCCTGGTCCTGGTCTTGCTCACTGCTCCAGACCCATCTTCAACCAAAGGTCCAAGCCCTGGGCCAGTCCCATTTTTCCTCTCTCTCCGGGTCCCTCCATCACTCTTGCCATCTCCAGTCTCTCCAGTAATGGGTCATAAAGCTGGCCTGTGGCTGCCAAGCCCTCTCAGGAGACACTGATCTAATGCTTCCACTCACATAATGACCCACACCTGCCTGCCTGCTACACACATACTGTCATTTCCGTCCTCTTCTCTCTTTCTTTCGGTCTCTTCCTCCCTCTATGTCTCTCTCCCATTCCCCAGGCCCATAGGAAGCGGTCGCTTCCTCTCTCTGTGCTGCAGGGTCAGTCCCTCCCACATCCATCAGCTCTTAAGAGACTCACATTATGACTCTATCTCTCTATCAAGCTCTCCATGTTCTCTCTCCCTCGCTCCTTCGATGTTCTCTCTCCCTCTCTCCTTCCATGTTCTCTCTCCCTCTCTCCTTCCATGTTCTCTCTCCCTCTCTCCTTCCATGTTCTCTCTCCCTCTCTCCTTCCATGTTCTCTCTCCCTCTCTCCTTCCATGTTCTCTCTCCTTCTCTCTTCGTCTCTCTTCTACACTCAGACTTCTGTGCATTACCATAAAATCTGCCCATGGCATCACGACTCTTCTCTCTCCCCTTTTCTCTCTTCATTCTCCCACTTTCTTCTGTCTTTCTTCAGACTAGTGATGCTGTCTCAGTCTGATTCTGCTGGCTTTCCCCAACCCACGGGTCAGCATTTGGCACACACACACTCACACACACACACACACACACACACTCACACACACACATGCACAGAGAAATATTCGGGCCTCCCGTTCTCCCCAATAACAGGTTCAATTAGAACCACATGTGTAATCATGGTTCAGACTAAGGTAATGTGGCGGGGGCTCAACACTCACATCAATCACCTCCCTGATGACCACAGCCAGCGAAACACTACGCTCTCATCACCAGCTAGCTACCTCCACACACAAAACAAAGCTATCAACCTTCAACCTTTCAATTCCTAATAGAATATTTTTTTCAGAAGAAATGAAAACAGCACATTCTCCTCACTTTTAGGCTAGCTCCCAAAAAACAACCAACGTATCAGCCGTGAACTGTAGAAGCAAACCATTTCATTTGTCATTTTTCCACAGACAATCTGTTTGAATGGAAGTGCCGTGATGGAGGCAAATATCTGGATATCCACTGGGTCAAATCCTACACATATCTGCGTCATGTATCGCTGGCTTTACACCTCTCTTCAAAAACACTTTGTAGCAGCAGATAAGCCACTCAACTAATGGCAGGAGAGGTTTCATGTAGATGGGGCTAGAGAGTTGGATGGACAGAGCGAGTCCTCAGAAAAGTGTTCACTATTAGCAACTCTCGGGACATTAAAAACTTCACACACACACACACACACACACACACACACACACACACACACACACACACACACTACTGTCCATCTCACTTGACTGGAGCCCATATGAATTTAGAATGGCACTCTCTCACACACTCACACAAACACACTCACAGGTGGGTACTCAAGGTAAGAACACGTATAGTATGTTTATGGACAGCCATAATAATGTTGCTGTGCATTAAGCCCAACATGGAAGGTTATGAAGAGGTGAGATCATTCACATTACAGTAAAACAGTCAACACAGTTGTAGAATTTGATTGTATAGTAAACTAGTCACATATTAGTGTGTTTACTGTCCGTCTTTTACACGATCTGGAACATGTTCTAGTCACACCCAGGCTCTGACATACTCCCTGTTAAAACGCTGACTACAGCCCCCCCACACACACACACTCACACACACACACAAGTTTTGCCTAACTACAACCAAAACATGTTCAAACACACATAAACATTGTCTATCTGTTCCACCCTGATAGTGTCATCTAATCACTATTACTGGTGTGCTCTGTTTCACTAAATCACTACTGAAACTACAGATGCTGTTCAGCAAACAGTGACCAGACTTTTGCTTTCTTTTTATTAAATACACCATGATAGAAAGTACAAAACCATTTTACACACTACACAGATATAACAAATATATTCTTCATGACACAGAAATTTCTGCAATATCAAAAAAGAAAATGTGTGAGAAAAAGACGGCCAGGACAAATTCAACAACAGGACATGAAAAACACTCAGCTGCAGAGGATAATAATAATAAAAGTGTCTGATTCTAACGTCTGCAGCTGGACACACACACACACACACACACACACACACAGCAGATAGAGCGGCAAGAGTCAGCCTTTTTCTGACACCTAGCTTCCTGACTGTGTCCACTTCATTTCCAAATCACTTCTTTTGCCTCTCAAATACCCTCTCTTTTCTTTCATTATATTCTTTCTTTTTCTCAAAATTCTAATTTTCTCAAACTGCTTCTCTCACATATTCTTCATTATTATACTCTTCTTATCTAAATTATTCTTATTTTTCTTAGATAGCAAATAGATAGAAAGTAATAAAGTACTTTTAGTACATCTAATTTCCTAATAATGACTAGGCAACTACTATCTTAAATAGAGTGGAAAATGTCCCCCTCTCCTTTCCTCCCATGCATGCTGAAAGGAGAGACCTCCACTGCTCCAATCTCTCTCAGCCCAACAGCAGGTACTGTATGTCTGGTTGAGCTGAGGCGCTTCCATAATGATAATAGAGTCATTCAGCAGACACTTTTATCTCAAGCCACTTCAAATGATGTCATATCTTCAGTATATGTGGCCCATGCAGGAATAAAACCGCAACTCTGGAATTACAATCATCAGGCTCCAACCAACTGAGCCATCACAACCACGTTCTCCTCAGTCTTAAAGACGGGTCTGGATCTCTACACCACAGCACATAACACACAGAGAACACACTGCTGAGAGAGCTGCATGCTCTCCCTCACCATAAACTCTAAAGCTATTCCAAAACAGGAATCAGTTCAGTTGACTTTTCCCAACACTTTGGTTATGAGCAGAGTAACATACAAGTAGAATAGCACAAAAAATTTAATAACACAATACGAAAGATTAAATTAGGTAAATTAAAATACAATCTGGACACACCTAAAGGAGGAACTTCTTTTAATAAAATCCAAAACGTTT
The DNA here is from genome assembly GCA_030435695.1 of Brachymystax lenok tsinlingensis. Classification (NCBI taxonomy): domain Eukaryota; kingdom Metazoa; phylum Chordata; class Actinopteri; order Salmoniformes; family Salmonidae; genus Brachymystax; species Brachymystax lenok. The sequence continues at coordinate 28,057,804 of CM059797.1, read as the reverse complement.
TAAAATGCCTTTTTTTTAAGTGCCTGGTTTTAATTCATTATTGGGCCTATTACATTTGTTTATTCAGCTGGAAATTCCCTTCAATTTCTTCTATTCTTAAGGAATAAAAACAGGGAAATTATTTTATAAATAACCCTCTGATCTCGTCAGAGACGAAAATCAGACCAAGTGTGTTTGTGAACAATTAAAAGACAACTTGAACGGCAATCTTAAAGTTCTACGGGTGTGAAAATATTTTATGTCACCACACATAGCACCAACCAAATCCATGTTTTCCTGCCTGGCAGGAGAGTTATTACACGGCTATAAAATGTGAAATACAGCTCTTTCATTCCAGCTAAATATTCTATTAAACCTCCATCAGTGGTGCAATTAAAACTGTGTCACCGTCGCGTTGCGGAAATGCCACCGGTGGCAAGCTCAGCCTCGGAGCGAAGGACAGGGGGACAGGAGCCACAAAACAACAGGGGACAAGGAGAGAGGGAGGGAGGGAGAGAGCGAGGCAGGGGGAACACACTAAATAAAATTAATTATGCCAAATGCGCCCCAGCGTCCATCAATCAAGAGGAAATAACGGCCATGTCAGCGCGCGCCCATATGATCTGCCTTTTTCTTTTTAGTGTCAGACAGACCGACAGCACCGCGCAGCAACCAACAGCAATTAATTGTCATTTCATTTCTCCCTCCATCCCTCCATCATGCGGGACATCACTCCGTCTGACATGCGGGACTGTCCCAGATGAAGGCTGATATTTAGTCTAGAGCGCTCAGGGACGGTGATTTAGGGAGATTTATGGGTGTGCTCGAATTTAGAAAATCAACCGCAACAAGGTATGGCGGTGGTGTCTGACAACTTCTAGGCCTACATTGTTTGAGACATTGAAATTATAAAAAATGAATTATGAGTTTACGGATTTAGTAGAAAGCAGATTTGGAAATGATTGAAAGGATTTTATAGGAAATTATAAAACAAACAAAAAATGGCATAATAGAATATGGTGAATGAATTAATATTAGGGAACAAATCCCTAAACGCTGCACTCTCAAATGTCTCCTCACAAATGCTCACCTTAAAAGTTTAAAATGAGTAGGCTATTTGTTCTTGTGCATGGGATGCGTCCGACTATTCTGTTGATTTGGCTTACATCAGCCGTTTGCCTCAACACACGTATAACTTATTATAATTTGTGGATAACATTTTATTCATATTCCCAATAGACCTACATTTAATATGCGTCAGTTGCTAAATACAGATTTTCATAAATAAATATAATAAAGACTGTGAGAACGTTTGTCTATCCTTTGTCTTTGGAGTTATAAACTACAATTATTCCTACCTATAAACAAAACGAAGAAGTTGTGCTAATAACGGAATCTTTTCTGCTTTTCATGCATTTGTCTTTTATATTTGATGTCAAAATATTCGGACTGTCGGTATAGCCGATTCTGATAAATAGATTATGCATGGTTAATAACCGATAATTATCGGAGGGTTAAATTATTCCTATGCACTTCAAGCCAACTTTGATTTTGAAGCACAATTTCACGTAGGCCTATCACTAGCAGTAGGCCTATAACCTATTCTGTTTGATAAACGGAACCAAAAACAATAGCCTGCTGTTTCAGTAGCCTTCTATTACATTTGATCCAATTGTGATTAAAATAAGAGGGACACTATCATAAAGACCGTGAGACCAACCGTCCATAGGCTACCACCCAAGTCAGAAAAATACAAGCCCAAAAGCTGCAGACAAAACAGTTTAAAAGAGGACTGGTAAACTATTTGATTTAAAAGTTTGACAGTGAAAACTAAATATTTGAGCAAATATTTACATTTAGGCATATTAGTCTTATTGTGTAAATTAAATCTAAAATAACAAAAAGGCCTAATATTAGGCTAAATGTGGGCCCTTAATATAAATGTTTAATTCAAATTCAACGATCCTTGATCGATTAAGGCCTCATTCGGTGTGTGGTGAACTGGCATTCAATGATCAGAAGGAATTCCAAACGATGGCCGAATGGGTATGTAAAATTACCACCAGTTATTGGAGGGGCGCTTATAATCATTTATTTCCAATGGACTCTTTTAGCTTTCGGACGGCTGAGCACCTCCGTGAATTTGTTACTTTCATTCAAATTCACTCCGGATATCTTTGTATCTTTGTCTGAAAAGTTTTTGTTGTTTAATGAGCGAGCGTTTGTGAACCTGACACCTTCTATAAGCCGCGAGGCAGCACGCTGCCGTTGCCCCTCCAGTCTACAACTCGTAGGCTATTTCATACCTAAAGTAAAGAAATAAAAAGCAATTAACTAACAAAGTATATGGATTTAATATTAAAACTGCAATATGTTATTTTGATAGCACGTGTTAATCTAAGGGGAGAGGCCGCGAGAAACTCGCTCGTGGGTCCTTACCATTTTCGACGAACTTTTTTCTATTGTAGATAATGAAAAACGGCTTCATAATGTATGGTCTGAAAAGTGTGATCTACCGTTTCATGTGTAGACTACAGTGGATGCCAGCCTTGCTGAAACTCACATTAGACAATAATAGCCTAGTCACTTAATCCATATTTGGTTGTTATTGGTTTATAAGACTAATGTTGAAAACAATGACAGCCGTAAACAAGTCCAATTGTTGCAGTGTTCTGACTCAATAACACGCGCGCACACTTTCACTATTGGAGAAACACACGCACAGAGAAAGTGAGAGAGAGCGAGAGAGAGAGGAGAAGAGAGGAAAAGTAGACGGAAGAAGTATATGTAGATAAGTGTATCAACCTGTTCTTGAATTGTGAAGAAGTCAGCTTTCACACCAGTGGCTGGACCATGTGGACAGCCCCGTTTCAGCTCGGCGCAACACCACCCGGCGAGTCCACTCTCGGCGACAAAGACGCAAACCAAACGGAACTAAAACTGATCAAACTTGGGATCTAAGATTGGTATCGCAGGACCATTACGTTCAACTACAACCGTGTTCGTTATAATTAGTCCGCCCTTGCTTCCTTTCTTTCCCTTTTGTTGTGCGTCCTCTCTCTCTCTCGGAGTGGGCACAGTAGTGAAGTCAGAACAATACTAGACTAGCTAGTTTCACTAACTCACACACAGGCTGCATGCGCAGCCCTCCGGGAAGTTGATGGAGAGAAAGCACGGAGCTTTTCGGGCTGTTCGTGGCCTCTGTTTTGATCCTGCTATCTCGCTGTTATTCAGATCCTAACCCCTCCACAAGTCCCAATGAAGATACTCGATTCAGTTTTTGGCATCCCGTCTGTCGCTCGCTCGTTCGCTGGTAAATCAGTGATGAATTACTCGGGTTGTGTGTTGGTTGAGGATATGTTGGGGGACAGTTTGCTCTCTACCGTAATGCCTCTAAAATAGGTGCGCGTTCACATCTCGCCGTGACTCACTAACGGCGGAGCATAATAAGAAAACACTGCACATGAAGGCAGCCAGTGCGAGGTGCCGGACTGCCATGTGTAAGTGCGTGTGCGCGTGCGTGCGTGTGAGCGCCTGGTGAAGGCACTGATCTTTTGACCTCTCTGCATCGCGGCTGAGTTTGTCTATTGTGGAAGCAGCAACAGATGTTCCTCTATACAGAGAGAAACCTTGGAAACTGTTAACAACCAAGTATTCTCTAAACAACAACGCCATTATTTTATTTTATTTGTATAGTAGGAAGATATTTTTGATAGAGTTACATAAGATTAATGAGCTATTCAATATTTGTAAGCCAAGTTTCACTTGACTCCTCCTGAACTATTTCCTAGTTTAGTGCTTTCATTTGCTAATTGACATAATCTGGGTCAAGAAAAAACTGACTCAGGAGATGTTTAAAGAGTGACTGTCCCTAAAAACCAACAAATCTATTTGAAAACGGTGGTATCGATATGAGGTATCGATATGAGTCAGATTATTTTAATTATAGTGTCAAAATCAACTACAAAGTGTAAATACAACATTTTGGGTCATAAAGTCAGTCATGTCAAAATTCAGAGTTTGGAACCTGAGTGCGTCAATGGGTAGATGAAGGTTGGGTTTGGACTACAGTTATGTAAATAATTCATGCCCCCTTTTACCTATTAACTGGTGTTTTCTGGGAAAAGACTGGGCGAATTTGCTTTGCATGGGTGGGCGGAGACTTCTCCTTAGGAGGACCAATGGAATGGTCGAAAATGAGCAAACCCCACACACCCGGGGAACTGGGTCGCGCAAAACGAACTCGCCCACTGAAACATCTTACCCAGACAGTACCTGTGGTCAGTACTTGCCCTGGCTCGGGAAATAGCTACCAGTGAAAATAGGCTTCCATAAAGTTGTTCAACAATCTTGGGCAGATGGCTAGGATATGGATCAACATCCAACTAGTTTTGTTTATAGCCTACTAGGGCTCCCGAGTCGCGCAGCGGTCTAAGACACTGCATCTCAATGCTAGAGGCATCACTACAGACCCTGGTTTGAATCTAGGCTGTATCCCAACCGGCCGTGATTGGGAGTCCCATATGGTGGCGCACAATTGGCCCAGCATCGTCTGGGTTTCGGTTAGGCCGGTATAGGCCATCATTGTAAATAAGAATTTGTTCTTAACTGACTTGCCTAGTTAAATAACGTTTTTTTTAAAGCTAGCTACATGTAATTATTTGATAGGCTATGCCGCTATGATACTAGGCTATGATACTGTAATGTAACCAGCTAAATACAGTTGAAGTCGGAAGTTTACATACACCTTAGCCAAATACATTTAAACTCAGTTTTTCACAAGTCCTGACATTTAATCCTAGTAAAAATTCCCTAAGTCAGTCAGGATCACCACTATTTTAAGAATGTGAAATGTCAGAATAATAGTAGAGAAAATGATTTATTTCAGATTTTATTTCTTTCATCACATTCCCAGTGGGTCAGAAGTTTACATTCACTCAACTAGTATTTGGTAGTATTGCCTTTAAATTGTTTAACTTGGGTCAAACGTTTCAGGTAGCCTTCCACAAGCTTCCCATAATAAGTTGGGTGAATTTTGGCCCATTCCTCCTGACAGAGCTGGTGTAACTGAGTCAGGTTTGTAGGCCTCCTTGCTCGCACACGCTTTTTCAGTTCTGCCCACAAGCTTTCTATAGGATTGAGGTCAGGGCTTTGTGATGGCCACTCCAATACCATTTTACCACAACTTTGGAAGTATACTTGGGGTCATTGTCCATTTGGAGGACCCATTTGCGACCAAGCTTTAACTTCCTGACTGATGTCTTGAGATGTTGTTTCAATATATCCACATACTTTTCCTGTCTCATGATGCCATCTATTTTGTGAAGTGCACCAGTCCCTCCTGCAGCAAAGTACCCCCACAACATGATGCTGCCACCCCCGTGCTTCACGGTTGGGATGGGGTTCTTCGGCTTGCAAGCCTCCCCCTTTTTCCTCCAAACATAACGATGGTCATTATGGCCAAACAGTTCTATTTTTGTTTCATCAGACCAGAGGACATTTCTCCAAAAAGTATGATCTTTGTCCCCATGTGCAGTTGCAAACCGTAGTCTGGCTTTTTTTATGGCGGTTTTGGAACAGTGGCTTCTTCCTTGCTGAGCGGCCTTTCAGGTTATGTGGATATAGGACTCGTTTTACTGTGGATTTAGATGCTTTTGTACCTGTTTCCTCCAGCATCTTCACAAGATCCTTTGCTGTTGTTCTGGGATTGATTCACACCAAAGTACGTTAATCTCTAGGAGACAGAACGCGTCTCCTTCCTGAGTGGTATGACGGCTGCGTGGTCCCATGGTATTTATACTTGGGACCACGCACATACTATTGTGTGTACAGATGACCGTGGTTCCTTCAGGCGTTTGGAAATTGCTCCCAAGGATGAACCAGACTTGTGGAGGTCAAAATAGGTATTGGCTGATTTCTTTTGAATTTCCCATGATGTCAAGCAAAGAGGCACTGAGTTTGAAGGTAGGCCTTGAAATACATCCACAGGTACACCTCCAATTGACTCAAATTATGTCAATTAGCCTATCAGAAGCTTCTAAAGCCATGACTTAATTTTCAGGAATTAACCAAGCTGTTTAAAGGCACAGCCAACTTAGTATATGTAAACCTCTGACCCAATGGAATTGTGATACAGTGAAGTAATCTGTCTGTAAACAATTGTTGGAAAAAGTTATTGTGTCATGCACAAAGTAGATGTCCTAACCGAATTGCCAAAACAATAGTTTGTTAACAAGACATTTGTGGAGTGGTTGAAAAACGAGTTTTAATGACTCCAACCTAAGTGTATATAAACTTCCGACTTCAACTGTACATTGCGTCTCCCTAACGTGTTATGTGAAAGGAAGATGTGCGTATTAACACCTGAAGACAGGTTTGATCCCTGGTAGTTAACTCATAATCAAGCAAACCTGACGACATTGATGCATGTTGCCAGCTTTCTTTCAATAATGTTTCACCTCGAACTGGCTAAAGATGGGGGTTGGGCCACAAAAAAATATGAACTCATCATGAGGGGCCGCAGTGGCTCTCGGCTCTGCGTACCCACATCCATCCCCACACATATCCAACAAAAAAAGTCCCCCTCTTGACAGCAGAGATAAAAATCTGTTTTTTTTTATACCTTTATTTATCTAGACAAGTCAGTTAATTAAGAACTAATTCTTATTTTCAATGACGGCCTAGGAACAGTGGTTTAACTGCCTAGTTCAGGTGCAGAACGACAGACTTCTACCTTGTCAGCTCAGGGATTTGATCTTGCAACCTTTCAATTACTAGTCCAACGCTCTACCCACTAGGCTACCTGACGGTAATTTTCTGCAATTCTACACATTTTGCTATAGGGTGGAGAGAAATGTTTGCAGTTTTTAATATGAAACCTGAGTGAGAGAGACTATTTAAAAAAAGTGCACCTTGTGTATTCTACTTTTCTAACTCTCAACGTTAAGTTGAGACCCAACTGAGTTCCTAAAAAAAATCTGTGCTAGCTGGCACGTCCCTTGTGAATTAGCATGTTCAACCATGCATTTACTGTTGTCTTCCATGACTGTATGGTGACAGTCTTTCTCTCTGTCCCTCCTTCCCTCTTTTTCTCTGTGGTAGGAGCTGGGTTGGAGGTGGATCGATTTGGAGGTGGAGGGTGCGTCATGGTCTGGGACGGTGTGTCACAGCATCATCGGACTGAGCTTGTTGTTATTGCAGGCAATCTCAACGCTGTGCGTTACAGGGAAGACATCCTCCTCCCTCATGTGGTACCCTTCCTGCAGGCTCATCCTGACATGACTCTCCTGCATGACAATGCCACCAGCCATACTGCTCGTTCTGTGCGTGATTTCCTGCAAGACAGGAATGTCAGTGTTCTGCCATGGCCAACGAAGAGCCCGGATCTCAATCCCATTGAGCACATCTGGGACCTGTTGGATCGGAGGATGAGGGCTAGGGCCATTCCCCTCAGAAATGGGAACTTGCAGGTGCCTTGGTGGAAGAGTGAGGTAACATCTCACAGCAAGAATACTAGCTGTCAGCTTTTAACAACAAATATTTACACATGTTAAGTTTGCTGAAAATAAACGCAGTTGACAGTGATAGGATGTTTCTTTTTTTTACTGAGTTTATATCAATGTGCAAATATCACACTTGCCTTTTATCTTTTATTGTCATTAATAAAAGACAATAAAAAGTCATAGATGTGTCTTGTATAATTTTAGTACAAGGTCTTTCCCAATTCAGAAATCAGTTTTGACCCTCACTAACTTCTACAGATGCACCATTGAGGCATTCTGTCGGGCTGCATCACCGCCTGGTATGGCAACTGCTCTGCCCTCAACCGCATGGCTCTCCAAAGGGTAGTACAGGCAGCCCAATGCATCACAAGGGGCATGCTGCCTGCGCTCTAGAACATCTACAGCACCCGGTTTCAAAGGTAGGCCAAGATGATCTTTAAGGACTTCAGCTTCTCGAGCCACGGACTGTTCCCTCAGCTACCGTCTGACAGATGGAGACACTACAGGTGCATCAGAACTAAGACCGAGAGACTAAAAAAACATATTTTATTACCAGGCCATCAGACGGTTGAACAGCCATCACTAGCCATCTACCAGAATGCACACTCACACACATAAAACACACACACGTACAGACACACTCACACACACAGCCAACACTGCTTTCCCATGCTACAGAGACATTGAACAACTGGTTACTTCCCATTTCACACTTTGTATTTAAATACTGTATCACCGACATAGCTCATCATAATAGTTCTACTACTGTACACCACATATTTATTTATACTTAACATAGCTTACTCTAATATACTGTATCTACTAGTGTACATATCATTCTTAGCTGATCTTGTTTAAATTCTCCCGGTGTACATACATATAGATTGCATTTGATTACTAGCTGCTGTCAGCTTAGCTAAACACAAGGTCAGCGCCGAAGATGATCTACTCGCCTCTTCCTCTCTACTTTAGCCTAACTGAATTAGCTAACTATCTTGAGATGGCAAGTCAGGAGGGGAGAAATCCTTAACTTAAAACCTTTTTCCCCATACAGAAAAATTATATATTGACATATATTTTAACAACAAATATGTAAATATAAATTACAGATATCTAAATATATGTTTAAGCCTTATATGTACATACAGTATATTTAAATATACAGTACCAGTCACAAGTTTGGACACACCTACTCATTCAAGGGTTTTTGTTCAATTTGACAATTTTCTATATTGTAAAATAATAGTGAAGACATCAAAACTATGAAATAACACATATGGAATCATGTAGTAACCAAAACAGTGTTTAAACAAATCGAAATATTCTTAAAAGTAGCTACCCTTTGCCTTGATGACAGTTTTGCACACTCTTGGCATTCTCTCAACCAGCTTCACCTGAAATGCTTTTCCAACAGTCTTGAAGGAGTTCCCACGTATGCTGAGCACTTTGGACTCATCAGACCAAAGGACAGATTTCTACCAGTCTAATGTCCATTGCTCGTGTTTCTTGGCCCAAGCAAGTCTCTTCTTCTTATTAGTAGTGGTGTCTTTACAGCAATTCGACCATGATGGCCTGATTCACGCAGTCGCCTCTGAACAGTTGATGTTGAGATGTTTCTCTTACTTGAACTCTGTGAAGCATTTATTTGGGCTGCAATCTGAGGTGCAGTTAACTCTAATGAAGTTATCCTGCAGCAGAGGTAACTCTGGGCCTTCCTTTTCTGTGGCGGTCCTCATGAGAGCCAGTTTCATCATAGTGCTTGATGGTTTTTGCCACTGCACTTGAAGAAACGTTCAAAGTTCTTGACATTTTCCAGATTGACTGACCTTCATGTCTTAAAGTAATGATGGACTGTCATTTCTCTTTGCTTATTTGAGCTGTTCTTGCCATAATATGGACTTGGTCTTTTATCAAATAGGGCTATCTTTTGTATACCACTCCTACGTTGTCAAAACTGATAAGCTCAAAAGAATAACTTTTAACATGGCACACCTGTTAATTGAAATGCATTCCAGGTGACTACCTCATGGGGCGGCAGGATAGCCTAGTGCAAGTTCAAATCCCCCAGCTACCCCTGAAAAGGCAGTTAACCCACTGTTCCTAGGCTGTCATTGAAAATTAGAATTTGTTCTTAACTGACTTGCCTAGTAAAATAAAGGTTAAAGAAAGAAAATAAAGCTGGTTGAGAGCATGCCAAGGATGGCTACTTTGATGAATCTCAAATATAACACATATTTTTATTTGATTAACACTTTTTTGGTTACTACATGATTCCATATGTGTTATTTCAAAGTTTGGATGTTTTCACTATTATTTTACAAAATAGAAAATAGTAAAAATAAAGAAAAACCGTTGAATGAGTAGGTGTGTCCAAACTTTTGACTAGTACTGTATGTTCACGTTCAAGTGTCTTTGTGAAAAATAAAAACCTGATTTATTTTTTAGGATGTTTTATGAGTGGCAGGTAGGCTGTACCTCAATAGCTGCAGAATGTATTTTAAACTACAACTCAATGATCCAACTTTTGCATGCAAAACGTCCCTTTGGGAACCTAATGCTGAGGTCCAAGAGGTCCATAGAGACTGAACATTATTATCGGGGTAGAGAAGGTGATGAGTTGTGAGTGTATTTGATTGATTTATATATTTGATAAATACAATTCCTAATATGTTTAAATACACTGAGTTTACCAAACATTAGGAACACCTTCCTAATTTTGAGTTTTTGCCCTCAGAACAGCCTCAATTCGTCGAGGCATGGATTCTACAAGGTGTCAAAAGCGTTCCACAGGGATGCTGGCCCATGTTGACTCCAATGCTTCCCACAGTTGTGTCAAGTTGGCTGGATGTCCTTGATGTTCTTAATGTTTTATATACTCAGTGTCAATTTATATTTTATAATTATGATACACAGCTACCTTAGCTTACCTTGCTGTCAAGACACTAACGTTACTGCTCTTGTTTGTTGTTATTGAATGGCAAAAAAAGCAATAATTCATAAGAAGAGCTTAGAATAATTTCTGTCTCGCTATAAACCTGATTGGGCTTTCACTCTATCTATGGGCCACGACTGCCCCTAAATCACAACGCCTTCATTGGCTTGATCAATTCCGCCAAAGACCAGGGTGAGCGCTCTCTGTGTGTGTGTGTGTGTGTGTAAGAGGTGGTTGTTCTGATCGCAGCCATACATTTGCTGTGGATTGATCAGCTCTAGTTGGAGTGACTGAATGGTAATTACAGATCCATTTTTCACTGTCAGACTATGATTTGATGAAGGTGTTAAATTGTTAAATAACTTTAAACTATAGCTAGCCTGGGTGCCTGACTGTTCCTACCTTCAATAACCTAGCCTGGGTACCTGAGTTCCTACACTCAATAATATTACACTGTGGCTGTGAAAACTAGTGTGTTGATTGTGGTGACACAGGCAGTTCATATTGGATGAAGAGTTGGTTCAAGCATAAAGGAGTAACGTATTGAGGATGGTACAACTCCTCCAGGTGTAGGAAAGTGTTCAGTAGTTTTTTTGCACAGTAACTAGGTATTGTAATGCATGTACAAATTCCAATATGTGACTTGTTTCAGGAAATTAGGCATATGTCACGCGTCACTACTTCACAGGAGAGGCATTTGAACGTAATCTTTTTATCAAAATCGTTATTTGGCAGAAATGCTTTCTGGAACATGTGAACTTTCATGTGCCTTAATAACAAACTTTATGCCATCTGTAAATAAGGATACAATTGTTAATTTACGAGTCTAGTTGGTTTAGCCACTTAAAAAGACAGGAACCTTCCCGCTAGCCATGATTGGCTGAGATAATGGATGGGTTGGACATGTAAAGAGATGAGTTTGGATTGGTCTGCCATGTAGCACGCTTCTGTCTATATTGAGCGGCTCAGTATGTGTAGGTAATCCTTTCTAACGCAGATTGTTTTTTAAAGATAGCTCTCCACTTTCTGGAGGACTGAGTTTTGAAATCAGTGGAATGCATGGTGGAAGCAGAGTATGATAACTAACGAGATGGAGAAAATTCAGGTACCTGTAGATTTAGCTACCTGTAGATTCATGCAGGGTAGGAACGTTATGAGTTGGTATTATGGTTAATTGATTTTCTAGCTATCTAGCTACATGTCTAAACAAAATACTCTACTATGCAAGTAAATATTTCACTGTACCGTTTACACCTTCTGTATCCTGTGTATGTGACAAAAAAGCGTTATATAGTGTGTGTTTACCAGAGACGATAATGTGAAGAACAACATTACCTACACCAAAGTCAAATTAGAATATAACATTAGGCCAATAATGAGTGATCTTGTTGTGAGTTTATTTTACTGTAATAATGAATGACATGTCGATAGACGTAGTATAAACCAGGCTTTAGTCTTGAAATCTTTGGTTGATTAGTACACAACCGTACTCACTGTTTAGCACATGGCTTCACATGTGGATCCTTAAATAGATGGGTGGGGCTAAGGCTTAAAAGGTTGTGAACAATGATGAATGCGTGTAGACAAATTAGAGCTCTCCAATAGGTGTACCAAAACATTCAAGGGCCATTTTCTCACAAGTGGCATTACAAGTTAATCAATTTTCAAAGCAAAATTTCTTTCCCATTGTTCCTCAACTGTAGTGTATGATATACCATTTTCTAGCTCTGAGTCTCTACTTTTATCCAATGTAAAAAACACAATATAAATGTTTTCTACGTAAGACCGAATCGAACCGGTTGGTCACATATGCAATCACACCACGTTATAAAAATGTGTGGGCCTACCTATAATTATAATCTACCTATAATTTGTGACATTTATTTTAAAGTGGTTTTGAAAAGTGAGTCCCTGTTCTAAAAGGGATCATTTAAGAGTCATGTACGACTAACACATGTAAGACTGTTTGTTTGTTCGTTTACACTTTGTACCAGGGAAAAGATATACACAAAAACTGACACACAGGTCTAACATTTGCCTCACGATTCATCTCAGGTGATGCATATAAAGGCTGTTTGTTTACTGGTGACTGTGTGTGTGTGCATGCTCGCGGAGCACAGTGCCAATGTGATTTGTTTACTCTCTCTCTCTCTCTCTCTCTCTCTCTCTCTCTCTCTCTCTCTCTCTCTCTCTCTCTCTCTCTCTCTCTCTGGCAGAGCAGAGGAATGCACAGGCAGTCCTTCCTCCCTGATGCAGATTGTTTGTGTGTGTTTATGTTTGTTTGTTATGTTGGTTGGCTGGTTGTTTGTTTCTGGGTTACATCAAGTCCTTGGAAACAGTCAAAGGAGTAGACAGACTGGGTAGACACAGAAATGTCCTAGTAATCACCAGCAGGGCCAAGCCAGGCCAAAGCAGGCCAACATAGACTAGACCAGGTCAGGCTATAAACAATGTCTGGGGAAACGTAACCCTTGTAGCTGGTGTGCGTGTTTTTCGGAACCCTCTTGTAACCTCCATTTTAGAGTGCTGTGGCACCTGCTTTATAATATATTTATCTCCTTTTATGAATGAAATGACAAAAACACTGTTGGGCACTTTCACTTCCACCCGTTTCCCATTCCCATTTAGTATCCGTCTCTGTGTTAATCAGGGGTAATAATTATCGAAGTGGACAGGTAATTAAATTAAAGCATAATTGGCTACATGAGTTGGCTGTAGTACAACATTTCCCCTTATAATGAAAGAGAAATATGGGAGCATTCACCCAGACTGTCAGAGCTGAAAACACCACGCTCCCTCCTTGACACCCTCAAACTGCCTTTGAAAGGGGAGAGAGAGAGTAAAGGAGAAGGTGAGTGTATTAAGTCGATCCGTGTCGCAGTGGAGGCTCCTCGGAGGAGGAAGGGGAGGACCATCCTCCTCAGTGAATTTCATAAAAACATTTAAGTTATCGTTTTTAGATAAAACTATACTAAATGTATTCACGTCACCAAATAATTTATTAAAATACACTGTTTTGGAATGAAGGTCTACAGTAGCCTCAACAGCACTCTGTAGGGTAGCACCATGGTGTAGCCGGAGGACAGCTAGCTTCCATCCTCCTCTGGGTACATTGCCTTCAATACAAAACCTAGGAGGCTCATGGTTCTCACCCCCTTCCATAGACTTATACAGCAATTATGACAACTTCCAGAGGACGTCCTCCAACCTATCAGAACTCTTGCATTATGAACTGACATGTTGTCTACCCAATCAAATGATCAGATAATTAATCTAGTACTGAAAGCATAAAATGTGGGTGAGAAGTTGATTCAAAGAGAGAAAAAGACAATAGTTTAACAGTTTTTAACAAATTAATTTCTTCTAAAATGAAAGAGAAGCAAGAGAGAGTTAGAGAGAGATTTTGAATTTCTTTTCACTTTCAGTTTCACTTACTTAGCTAGCAAATGCAGCTAGCTAGTTTAGCCTACTCAAACACCCTGCTCAAACAGAGGGATGATATGTTAGCTAGCTGGTTATGACTATCCAACACAACACTGTAACTCTTCCAAGTCAATGTAAGCTTATGGTTTTACACTGGTGGGCCCCCAACGGGGGCCCCACCGGGGCCCACCACTGTAAATGCTAAACTGCTAACTGACTATACACTGTAAAGTTACTGCATGATTGTAGCGGGTTTACTATCACGTTACTAGTAGTTCTGTTAGCTTTGTTGACTATGACATTACTTTAGTTAGTATGGTGACAACGATGTAGGCTGTGTGCAGCAGTTATGATATGGTTTGGCTTGGAAAGGTTTTTTCGCCTGGTCACATACAGCTGATGTGTTGTGCATTGAAGTCCACAAACGAAGGGAAAGGGTGAGAGGAGGAGAGCACATAGATGCGAGAAGGAATACAACATGGCTGCTATGAATGTGAACTGTGTTTACGCGTGATCAGGGATGTACTCATCCCGCCGATTCTGCTAAAAAAGCCACTGGTGTGTTGGTATGTGTGTTAATTCGCTTATATGTGTGTGAAAGAGAGAGAGGTTGTTTGTGTGTGTGTGTGTGTGTGTGTGTGTGTGTGTGTGTGTGTGTGTGTGTGTGTGTGTGTGAGAGAGAGAGAGAGAGAGAGAGATTGTTTATGTTTATGTGTGTGCGTGTGTGTTTGTGTTTTTATGCGTGTGTGTGTGTGTCAGAGAGAGGGGGATGTTTGTGTGTGTTTGTGTGTGTGCACTGCATGAATAAAAATAGCATCTTTAAACAGCCATCTGGGAGCGATGTAGTAAAATAAAACGACAATAAAATAAAAGTTACTGCTGCTGATGTTTACAAACAATCCCCAAATCCCCAAACTGCCCTGAGAATCAAACCCAGACTGGAACACACACACACACACACACACACACACACACACACACACACACACACACACACACACACACACACACACACACACACACACACACACACACACACACACACACACACACACACACACACACAGAGAGAGAGAGAGAGAGAGAGAGAGAGAGAGAGAGAGAAAGAAAGAAAGAAAGAAAGAAAGAAAGAAAGAGAGCAGGCCAAACACATAAAAACAAATACACACGCATATGCAAACACAGACGCACAGCCCCTGTGGTTTTTACAGAGTCAACAACAACAGCAGACATGGCTGGTTTCATTGGAACAATATCATCATATGGAAGGACTTGCATTTAAACAGCTCATTTATCCAACTTAATGCACTTTATGTATGGGGCTATTTCAGCCCTTCTATCATACGTGTCTGTAGCTAACAACCATATGGCACCACCTGTAGCACCCATCCCATTAGAAATAAGGAAGTGATCATGCACTATAAAAATTGTAAGGCAACCAGCTGCAACACGATTGTGAGTTTGCTCAACAAAAAGGTTGAGCAAACTCACAACAAAAAGTTTGTGTGAAAATGTTGTTGAGTAATTGTAAGGCAACCAGGTTAAATACGATTGTGAGTTTGCACAACAAAAATTATGTTGAGCAAACTCAACAAATAGTTGTTGAGTAAACTGAATGCTATTGCAGCTGAATTTTGAATTTTGACAGTGTGTACAAGTGTGGGATGAGGTGGGGGATGAGGTGGGGATGGGGTGGGGATGAGGTGGGGATGGGGTGGGGATGGGGTGGGGATGAGGTGGGGATGGGGTGGGGATGGGGTGGGGATGAGGTGGGGATGGGGTGGGGATAGGGTGGGGATGAGGTGGGGATTGGGTGGGGATGAGGTGGGATGAGGTGGGGATGGGGTGGGGATGAGGTGGGGATGAGGTGGGGATGGGGTGGGGATGGGGTAAATGAGGAGTGTTTGTGTGGGTGCTTGTACAGTTATTAGTAGAAAGGTGCAGAAAACTCATTGATGACTACAGGAAGCAGTTATTGGCAGTTATCTTGGCCAAAGGCTGTGCATCAAAGTACTAGCTCCATGCCATGAAAATCAAACATTACCCCACCCCCAAATACACACAGTTTATACACACAGTTTACATACCTCCCCACATACACACAGTTTACATAAACCCCCACATACACACAGTTTACATAACCCCCCACATACACACAGTTTACATACCCCCACACACACACAGTTTACATAACCCCCCCCACACACACACAGTTTACATAACCCCCACATACACACAGTTAACATTACCCCACCCCCAATACACACAGTTTATACACACAGTTTACATACCTCCCCACATACACACAGTTTACATAACCCCCCCACATACACACAGTTTACATAACCCCCCACATACACACAGTTTACACAACCCCCCCCACATACACACAGTTTACATAACCCTCCCACACACACACAGTTTACACCCCCACATACACACAGTTAACATTACCCCACCCCCAAATACACACAGTTTACATAACCCCACATACACACAGTTTACATAACTCCCCTCTCTCACATATACACAGTTTACATACCTCCCCACATACATAAAGTTTACATAACCCCACACATGCACACAGTTTACAACCCCCCACATATACACAGTTTACATAACCCCTACATACACACAGTTTACAACCCCCCACATATACACAGTTTACATAACCCCCTACATACACACAGTTTACATACTCTCTCTACATACACACAGTTTACATAACCCCCCCCACATCCACACAGTTTACATAACCCCCCACATACACAAAGTTTACATATCCCCACACATGCACACAGTTTACATAACTCCCACATACCCACACAGTTTACATAACTCCCACACACCCACACAGTTTACATAACCCCCACACACAGTTTATATAAACCCCACATATACACACTTTACATAACCCCCACATACACACAGTTTACATTAGCCCACATACACACAGTTTACATAACCCACCCCACACACACACTTTACATAACCCACCCACACATACACAGTTTACATAACCCCCAAATACACACAGTTTACATAACCCCCCCACATACACACAGTTCACATCACGCTGACACATACACAGTTTACATAACCCCCATATACACACAGTTTAAATAACCCCCACATACACAAAGTTTACATACCCCCACATACACACAGTTTAAATAACCCCCACATACACAAAGTTTACATAACCCCACACATCCACACAGTTTACATAACTCCCACACACCCACACAGTTTACATAACCCCCCAAACACACACAGTTTAAATTAACCCCCACATACTCACTGTTTACATAACCCCCCACATACACACAGTTTACATAACCCACCCCACACACACAGTTTACATAACCCACGCACACACACAGTTTACATAACCCCACACATCCACACAGTTTACATAACCCCCCCATATACACACAGTTTAAATAACCCCCCACATACATAAAGTTTAAATAACCCCCACATACATAAAGTTTACATAACCCCACACATGCACACAGTTTACAACCCTCCACATATACACAGTTTACATAACCCCTACATACACACAGTTTACAACCTCTCACATATACACAGTTTACATAACCCCCTACATACACACAGTTTACATACCTCCCCCCACATACACACAGTTTACATAACCCCCCACATATACACAGTTTACATACCCCCAAATACACACAGTTTACATTCCCCCACCCCACATACACATAGTTTACAACCCCCACATACACAAGTTTAAATAACCCCCACACAGTTTACATAAACCCCCACACACACAGTTTACATTAGCCCCACATACACACAGTTTACATAACCACCCACACATACACAGTTTACATAACCCCCCACATACACACAGTTTAAATAATTCCCCAAATACACACAGTTCACATCACGCTGACACATCCACACAGTTTACATAACCCCCCCACATACACAAAGTTTACATATCCCCACACATGCACACAGTTTACATAACTCCCACACACCCACACAGTTTACATAACTCCCACACACCCACACAGTTTACATAACCCCCCCACACACAGTTTATATAAACCCCCACATATACACACTTTACATAACCCCCCACATACACACAGTTTACATTAGCCCACATACACACAGTTTACATAACCCACCCCACACACACACTTTACATAACCCACCCACACATACACAGTTTACATAACCCCCAAATACACACAGTTTACATAACCCCTCCCACATACACACAGTTCACATCACGCTGACACATACACAGTTTACATAACCCCCCATATACACACAGTTTAAATAACCCCCACATACACAAAGTTTACATAACCCTCACATACACACAGTTTAAATAACCCCCACATACACACAAGTTTACATAACCCCACACACATCCACACAGTTTACATAACTCCCACACACCCACACAGTTTACATAACCCCCAAACACACACAGTTTAAATTAACTCCCCACATACTCACTGTTTACATAACCCCCACATACACACAGTTTACATAACCCACCCCACACACACAGTTTACATAACCCACACACACACACAGTTTACATAACCCCACACATCCACACAGTTTACATAACCCCCATATACACACAGTTTAAATAACCCCCACATACATAAAGTTTAAATAACCCCCACATACATAAAGTTTACATAACCCCACACATGCACACAGTTTACAACCTCCCACATATACACAGTTTACATAACCCCCTACATACACACAGTTTACAACCCCCCCACATATACACAGTTTACATAACCCCCTACATACACACAGTTTACATACCTCCCACATACACACAGTTCACATCACGACACATACACAGTTTACATAACCCCCCATATACACACAGTTTAAATAACCCCCCACATACACAAAGTTTACATAACCTCCACATACACACAGTTTAAATAACCCCCCACATACACAAAATTTACATAACCCCCCACATACACACAGTTTAAATAACCCCCCACATACACAAAGTTTACATAACCCCACACATCCACACAGTTTACATAACTCCCACACACCCACACAGTTTACATAACCCCCCTCAAACACACACAGTTTAAATTAACCCCCACATACTCACTGTTTACATAACCCCCACATACACACAGTTTACATAACCCACCCCACACACACAGTTTACATAACCCACGCACACACACAGTTTACATAACCCCACACATCCACACAGTTTACATAACCCCCATATACACACAGTTTAAATAACCCCCACATACATAAAGTTTAAATAACCCCCACATACATAAAGTTTACATAACCCCACACATGCACACAGTTTACAACCCCCACATATACACAGTTTACATAACCCCCCTACATACACACAGTTTACAACCTCTCTACATATACACAGTTTACATAACCCCCTACATACACACAGTTTACATACTCCCTCCCCACACACACACACACTTTACATAACCCCCCACATACACACCACAGATAGATAAAACATAGGCACATGTTTATCACACCATCCCTTCTTCCTTCCACACTCCTCTGCTGTCTGTCTCTCCTCTGCTGTCTGTCTCTCCTCTGCTGTCTGTCTCTTCTCCTGCTGTCTGTCTCTTCTCTGCTGTCTGTCTCTTCTCCTGCTGTGGTCTTCTCTGCTGTCTGTCTCTTCTCCTGCTGTGGTCTCCTCTGCTGTCTGTCTCTTCTCCTGCTGTCTGTCTCTTCTCTGCTGTCTGTCTCTTCTCCTGCTGTGGTCTCCTCTGCTGTCTGTCTCTTCTCCTGCTGTGGTCTTCTCTGCTGTCTGTCTCTTCTCCTGCGGTCTGTCTCTTCTCTGCTGTCTGTCTCTTCTCTTGCTGTGGTCTCCTCTGCTGTCTGTCTCTTCTCCTGCTGTGGTCTCCTCTGCTGTCTGTCTCTTCTCCTGCTGTGGTCTCCTCTGCTGTCTGTCTCGTCTCCTGCTGTGGTCTCCTCTGCTGTCTGTCTCTTCTCCTGCTGTGGTCTCCTCTGCTGTCTGTCTCGTCTCCTGCTGTGGTCTCCTCTGCTGTCTGTCTCTTCTCCTGCTGTGGTCTCCTCTGCTGTCTGTCTCTTCTCCTGCTGCTGTCTGTCTTGAGAGGGGCTAAAGAAATGACACCACACCCCTCAGTCTCAGTACCATACTGGGGACACATTAACCCTGCAGATGAGGAATTCTATGTGTGTCTCTTTCATTGTGTACACACACATGCATGCACCACGTGCACGCACACACACTGCCCCCGTTCCTTCCCTCCCTCAATGCGATCAAGTATCAAAGCAAACAAATGACATGCTGTCTTTGCCTCTCCCTCTCTCCCTCTCTCTAGTTTGATCTGTCGTTCTGTAGACTGACACACGGTATCTCCCCAGCTGACATTATCAATCGTTGCGTGGTGCGGCAGTGTTCCGGCGGGGCAGTGGTTCCCACAGGGGAGCCTAGAGTACAGCAGGCCTCTTTGTTTGGTTTAACCCCCCAGAGGAAGCACTTTGACTGGGCCTGGAGCTGAGCTGTCAGGGGCTGGCTGGAGGAATAGAAAAGATAGAAGGAGAGGGAAGGAGGGATAGAGGCCGATGAGGTGAGTATTGTGGTGCGGGTGAGGGTATATTGCCCAGGTTTGCTGTGGCTCTCTCTCACACACACTCACCCACACTGTTCTCGGCAGACATGCGTCATCCGTGCACACACGCGCACACGCCCACAGAGGCCATGGCATTTCAGAACTGCGTTCATGGTTATCCTCCTGAAAAAGATCTCCTGGAATCTCCCGGCTGGCTCACTCATATTAGTATGGACATCAGCGCTAAGCTGACATTTAGCATCCTTATATTACATACTCACTCACAGCACTTTCTGATGGCACACATCTCTCTTTCGCTTCCTCTCTTCCTTGCTCTCTTTTTTGCGGTGGGGGGGTTCAACTGAAATCTTTTGTCCAACTCGACGCCTGTTTTTCATCACCTTACAGACAGGAAATCTCGTCATTGAATTATTACAATTTCAATTATTTAATTTGTTATTAAAAAAGCTTTAATTTGTTCGACCTGATCTGTGTGTTGTACGGTACTGTATCGTTCACCTCTGTCAGAATGTTAGAGAGATCTACATCTCTACTTTGGAGACGCTTCAAGGGTTTGTCCATTGTGTACAGTAATGATTTACTTCATGAAATCCCAAATATTATTTATTGAATGTATTTTCAATTTTGTTGGTTTTTACTGTGGTGTGTGTTATGGTGGTCGTTTGATGGTTTCAAATGGCTCAAATGCTATTCAACTCTCTACCTCTGAAGGTGAACCATTCTGATATGAAATAATAACACACACACACACACACACTCTTCACCAAAACAACCTTGTATGTGTATAGTTGAGTATACACATAAGATCACACACAGATAAACACATTTTTCTTTATTTAAAAATGATGGTAGATTTGTGGATAATCGAATTGATTCAAACCATGTTAAATATGACTACAGTGAATTAACTATTATTTATGATGAATGCAAAATTCCACTTATCTATTTTTCAAATATCAAACCAAAACATAACTAAGAACAGATTTGTATTTTTTATGAATAATTATAATAATAATTTGAAAAAGCACAGAAGATGACAGGGAAACATAACCTTACAATATCAAACAACAATTTAGTTTTTGATTAGAATAATTAACATTCTAATGTAAGTAAATAGAAGAAAATAGAATATTCCCGTAGCTGGAACAAAAAATATTAAAATATTAAGAATGCAAGTAAAATTACGACTATTTCTGTAATTACTCCACTTACTTCTACTTGTGATTACAATGATATTATATAGAATACATCCTCACTGTGCTGTTAGGTAGATTATATACAATACATCCTCACTGTGCTGTTAGGTAGATTATATACAATACATCCTCACTGTGCTGTTAGGTAGATTATATACAATACATCCTCACTGTGCTGTTAGGTAGATTATATACAATACATCCTCACTGTGCTGTTAGGTAGATTATATACAATACATCCTCACTGTGCTGTTAGGTAGATTATATACAATACATCCTCACTGTGCTGTTAGGTAGATTATATACAATACATCCTCACTGTGCTGTTAGGTAGATCATATAGATTAAAGATATAAGATATGTAAATCAGTGTCCATCTCTGATGAAATATGAAGACATCAGAGTGATGTCATTGACTGTATAGCAACAAACTGCAGACTCAGATGGCTGTTGGTTGGGGCAAGGTGCTTCCAACACCATGGTTGTGGGTTTGAGTCCTGCATGGACCACATTCACTAAATACAAGTATTAACTGTGAGTCGCTTTAGATAATGTTGTCAGCTCAACCCATACATGCATGGAGGCACACACACATTCCCTATCTCACTGCAGAGCTAGTGTGCTGACTGTGTGAAACTGGTTAACTACACAATGGGCCGACATCGCTCTAATGCTACACTATCTCAGTCAGGACTAATCAGATGGCCAGGTCTTCCACACACTATAGTCTTCTGTTCCCAGCACTGATGAGAGAGGAAAAACGCACACACAAACACACACCCTCCAAACTCCTCTGTTCCTGCGGTGATCAGAGGAATAACTTTTCTTTTCTTTGAGGGACTTCTCCACAGCAGCACGGCCAGATGAGGTTTGATTCCTGCAGATTCTACAGTTAATCCTGGTTAGAATTTAAATAGAGGAGAAATGATTGCCTTTCTCTCTCCTCCTCCTCTCTTTCTCTCCATCTCTCTCTCTCTCAGCAGGCTCAGAAAGCCTGACCTCTGCGTTTTCTTCCCGTCCTTCAGATTGGTTTTAAATACTGGGCAGATTAAAACACAGCCATGGAAGCTCACATTAGGCATATATTTAAATCCCCTATTCTGATAATCCATGTATTTGTCAGAATCAAACACAGGGGAATAGAAAAGGACAAATTATATAATGAGGAAGCAGAGCAAGACATATTGTGGAGAGCAATTCTGTGGAGAGAGATACATTTAGCTGAATACGGCCGGGCAGGAAGGAAGTCCTTGAAGATACTTATTGAAATGCTAACCGCTGGTCACCTGACCATTTGACGGGACAAAAGGAGCGCTGGTGATTTGACAACCTCTGATGACCTTCGCTGTCACTCACACATCAGACAGGCCAATGATGACGAGGGAATAGTAGTTAAACACTGTATTAATGAGTGATTGTGTCTGACATTCACACACACCAGACAGACCCATGACGGTGAGAGACTGGTGGTGGTGGTGTGTGTTTGTGTGTGTGTGTGTACACATGTGCGTGATGTGTGTTTTTCAGATGCTGCGGTTGAGGTAGGCTTTTCTCGCTGCTTTTTCACTTACCCGTCACCCTTGTATCCTGGTGACGTTTTTCCCAAAAAACTAGAACATTTCTTTATTACTTTTTCCCCTAATTCCCATTCTCCTTCTCACCCCTTTACCTCACCACTTTTCTCTCTCTCTGTGCTTTAGTGAGCATTGTTATGTGGTTTGGTGAAGTGATGAAGGCCTGTGGTGTCGTGCCGTGTGTCTGGCCGACTACTCTCCTTTCAGACTGGCGTCTGTTCATTAAGAAATGAGACAAACTTACAGTGCATTACCACCCAAGTATTAATTTAGTATGACCCTCTCTTCTCTCCCCAATGTGTGTGTGTTAACGCTTGTCTGGCTGGTTTGATTGTCTGGCTGTCTGGCTGTCTGGCTGTCTTGGCTGTCTGGCTGTCTTGTCTGTCTGGCTGTCTTGGCTGTCTGGCTGTCTTGGCTGGTTTGGTTGTCTGGCTGTCTGGCTGTCTTGGCTGTCTGGCTGTCTGGCTGTCTGGCTGTCTGGCTGTCTTGGCTGTCTGGCTGTCTTGGCTGTCTTGGCTGTCTGGCTGTCTGGCTGTCTTGGCTGTCTTGGCTGTCTGGCTGTCTGGCTGTCTGGCTGTCTGGCTGTCTTGGCTGGCTGGCTGTCTGGCTGGCTGGCTGTCTGGCTGTCTTGGCTGGCTGGCTGGCTTGGCTGAGTGGTGGATGATTTGTGATGTTACCTCTGCAGCTTTAAACTGCATCAAGACCTCTTTTATGACTGTAATATGAGGTACATAACATATCACTGCCATAAAGCACAGCCCAACAGCACAGCAGACACAGGGGGGTGTGGTTACAGAGTTAGAGGCAGCAGGCGGGAGTCTCATTCATTCAACTTGGAGAGGGGTGAAGAAAAGACAGATGACACTCACCCATCCAGAACACATGGATACTAAAGTAGGCCGAGGATGATACCATCTGATACACTTGTTTGCTTCACAACAGAATAATTACATTTCTTCATGCTTCCAACAGTCAAACCATCATTGGTATGTAACTTCTCTGCAGCATGCAAATAACATTCACCATCCTACAGAGACAAGATAAGACAATAGTTTATTGGCTGTTTGCAAAAAAAAAAAATTTGCATCTCGAGTCGGATCAAATCAGATTTTCTTTTCATGAATTGTAAATATCTATAAAAAACAATTTTTCAGAAAGAATAGGCTAAATGGGAATGCGCACATATACTAACCTCCTCTATCCACATATACTAACCTCCTCTATCCACATATACTAACCTCCTCTATCCACATATACTAACCTCCTCTATCCACATATACTAACCTCCTCTATCCACATATACTAACCTCCTCTATCCACATATACTAACCTCCTCTATCCACATATACTAACCTCCTCTATCCACATATACCAACCTCCTCTATCCACATATACCAACCTCCTCTATCCACATATACCAACCTCCTCTATCCACATATACTAACCTCCTCTATCCACATATACTAACCTCCTCTATCCACATATACTAACCTCCTCTATCCACATATACCAACCTCCTCTATCCACATATACCAACCTCCTCTATCCACATATACCAACCTCCTCTATCCACATATACTAACCTCCTCTATCCACATACCAACCTCCTCTATCCACATATACCAACCTCCTCTATCCACATATACCAACCTCCTCTATCCACATATACTAACCCCTCTATCCACATATACTAACCCCCTCTATCCACATATACCAACCTCCTCTATCCACATATACTAACCCCTCTATCCACATATACTAACCACCTCTATCCACATATACTAACCTCCTCTATCCACATATACTAACCCCCTCTATCCACATATACTAACCTCCTCTATCCACATATACTAACCTCCTCTATCCACATATACCAACCTCCTCTATCCACATATACCAACCCCTCTATCCACATATACTAACCTCCTCTATCCACATATACCAACCTCCTCTATCCACATATACTAACCTCCTCTATCCACATATACTAACCTCCTCTATCCACATATACTAACCTCCTCTATCCACATATACTAACCTCCTCTATCCACATATACTAACCTCCTCTATCCACATATACTAACCTCCTCTATCCACATATACTAACCTCCTCTATCCACATATACTAACCCCCTCTATCCACATATACTAACCCCCTCTATCCACATATACTAACCTCCTCTATCCACATATACTAACCCCCTCTATCCACATATACTAACCTCCTCTATCCAGAATGTAAAAGAGGGAAAGGAGGGAGAGAGGAGGAGAGGTGGAGAGGAGGAGAGGGGAGAGGAATAGAGGAGGAGAGGAGGAGAGGAGGAGAAGAGGGTCTTTCATTTGTAAAGTTAGATGTAGATTACATACAGATGTCTTTTCAATAGCAGAAAGTACAGAATGCATGCTGCATGGAATGATGGAGGATTCTCTCTCTTTTTCTCTCTCCCTATTCCATTTTCCATCCCTCCCTCTCTCGTCCCACCCTCCCTCCTTTCTCAGACTCAGCTCAGTGCATTAAGCTGCAGCGCTACCTCTCGGTTTAGTATGCTCCCTTTTTACTCTAAAGAATCGCATTGCCTCTCACTGTAAAGACTGATCTCAGTACAGTCCTTAGCTAGGTACAGCAGTGAGAAGCAGACTGAGTATAAGACTCTCTCCTTCTCTAAGGGCTGTTCTGAGTTCAGCTTTTACACAGTGTTTCCACAGCGCACCAGACTGTGCATGGGGCACCAGTCAGTCAGCAGCGTAGTAGAAGAGCTGGGACTGTAGACTCCTTCTGGGCTACGTGGTTATGTCCTCTGGGACAGTGAGAGGAAAATGCTTATGTCTTCCTTACAGCTTACTGACCTGCTTAGATTAGCTTGTATTTCCAGATGACTCATATTGATGCACTTTCAGGCTTGTGTTTACTGTATATTACTTGAGCTGCCTGTGGGGATGTGTGAGTAACGTATGTGTGTCATAATCACTACTGCTACCAGTTCAGAAAAGCAAACACACAGGCATCCCAACACGGGGGGGTAGGAGGGAGGCCAGGTACATATGACTAATATAACAGCTTTGGATGGATGAAAATACATACACACACGTACACACACGCACACCACAACAACCCCCAAGCTACTCCCAGTCAAATCCATCATATCAGTGAGTAGTGAGAGCGCTTGCCCCCTATTACTGAGTGTCTCAGTGGTAACGGCCCTTCGCCAGCCCTTAGGGCACTCTCACACTCACGCCCCCTCTGCTACTCACTGCACTAAGTCCACTTTACTGCTCCATAGGGAGCACACTACTGACAGAACACAGCCAAGAGTCCACCCTGCAGCAAAGTCAGCAAACAGAGAGAGGGAGACGGAGAGAGCGAGGGAGACAGAGATAGAGAGAGACAAAGATAAAGAGAGAAAGAGAGATGAGGTGGGAGAGAGGGGGTATACAGAGAGGAGGGATGGGAGTGGGTGAGAGGGGGTATACAGAGAGGAGGGATGGGAGTGGGTGAGAGGGGGTATACAGAGAGGAGGGATGGGAGTGGGTGAGAGGGGGTATATAGAGAGGAGGGATGGGAGTGGGAGAGAGGGGGTATACAGAGAGGAGGGATGGAAGTGGGTGAGAGGGGGTATACAGAGAGGAGGGATCGGAGTGGGTGAGAGGGGGGGTATACAGAGAGGAGGGATGGGAGTGGGTGAGAGGGGGTATACAGAGAGGAGGGATGGGAGTGGGTGAGAGGGGGGTATACAGAGAGGAGGGATGGGAGTGGGTGAGAGGGGGTATACAGAGAGGAGGGATGGGAGTGGGTGAGAGGGGGTATACAGAGAGGAGGGATGGGAGTGGGTGAGAGGGGGGGTATACAGAGAGGAGGGATGGGAGTGGGTGAGAGGGGGGGTATACAGAGAGGAGGGATGGGAGTGGGTGAGAGGGGGTATACAGAGAGGAGGGATGGGAGTGGGTGAGAGGGTGGGGTATACAGAGAGGAGGGATGGGAGTGGGTGAGAGGGGGGTATACAGAGAGGAGGGATGGGAGTGGGTGAGAGGGGGTATACAGAGAGGAGGGATGGGAGTGGGTGAGAGGGGGTATACAGAGAGGAGGGATGGGAGTGGGTGAGAGGGGGTATACAGAGAGGAGGGATGGGAGTGGGTGAGAGGGGGTATACAGAGAGGAGGGATGGGAGTGGGTGAGAGGGGGGTATACAGAGAGGAGGGATGGGAGTGGGTGAGAGGGGGTATACAGAGAGGAGGGATGGGAGTGGGTGAGAGGGGGTATACAGAGAGGAGGGATGGGAGTGGGTGAGAGGGGGTATACAGAGAGGAGGGATGGGAGTGGGTGAGAGGGGGTATACAGAGAGGAGGGATGGGAGTGGGTGAGAGGGGGTATACAGAGAGGAGGGATGGGAGTGGGTGAGAGGGGGTATACAGAGAGGAGGGATGGGAGTGGGTGAGAGAGGGGGTATACAGAGAGGAGGGATGGGAGTGGGTGAGAGGGGGTATACAGAGAGGAGGGATGGGAGTGGGTGAGAGGGGGTATACAGAGAGGAGGGATGGGAGTGGGTGAGAGGGGGGTATACAGAGAGGAGGGATGGGAGTGGGTGAGAGGGGGTATACAGAGAGGAGGGATGGGAGTGGGTGAGAGGGGGTATACAGAGAGGAGGGATGGGAGTGGGTGAGAGGGGGTATACAGAGAGGAGGGATGGGAGTGGGTGAGAGGGTGGGGTATACAGAGAGGAGGGATGGGAGTGGGTGAGAGGGGGTATACAGAGAGGAGGGATGGGAGTGGGTGAGAGGGGGTATACAGAGAGGAGGGATGGGAGTGGGTGAGAGGGGGGGTATACAGAGAGGAGGGATGGGAGTGGGTGAGAGGGGGTATACAGAGAGGAGGGATGGGAGTGGGTGAGAGGGGGTATACAGAGAGGAGGGATGGGAGTGGGTGAGAGGGGGTATACAGAGAGGAGGGATGGGAGTGGGTGAGAGGGGGTATACAGAGAGGAGGGATGGGAGTGGGTGAGAGGGGGTATACAGAGAGGAGGGATGGGAGTGGGTGAGAGGGGGTATACAGAGAGGAGGGATGGGAGTGGGTGAGAGGGGGTATACAGAGAGGAGGGATGGGAGTGGGTGAGAGGGGGTATACAGAGAGGAGGGATGGGAGTGGGTGAGAGGGGGTATACAGAGAGGAGGGATGGGAGTGGGTGAGAGGGGGTATACAGAGAGGAGGGATGGGAGTGGGTGAGAGGGGGTATACAGAGAGGAGGGATGGGAGTGGGTGAGAGGGGGTATACAGAGAGGAGGGATGGGAGTGGGTGAGAGGGGGTATACAGAGAGGAGGGATGGGAGTGGGTGAGAGGGGGTATACAGAGAGGAGGGATGGGAGTGGGTGAGAGGGGGGGTATACAGAGAGGAGGGATGGGAGTGGGTGAGAGGGGGTATACAGAGAGGAGGGATGGGAGTGGGTGAGAGGGGGTATACAGAGAGGAGGGATGGGAGTGGGTGAGAGGGGGTATACAGAGAGGAGGGATGGGAGTGGGTGAGAGGGGGTATACAGAGAGGAGGGATGGGAGTGGGTGAGAGGGGGTATACAGAGAGGAGGGATGGGAGTGGGTGAGAGGGGGGTATACAGAGAGGAGGGATGGGAGTGGGTGAGAGGGGGTATACAGAGAGGAGGGATGGGAGTGGGTGAGAGGGGGGCTATACAGAGAGGAGGGATGGGAGTGGGTGAGAGAGTGAGAAGATGAAGGGGAATAAAGGGATGGAGACACTACAAGCACAGAGGGAGAGAAGTGATGGTGGCCACATACAAGTAGTGTAGGTCTAAATTAGTGTGTTATTCAAGACTACCTGCAAATGTGTGTTTCTGAATGATATTAGCCATAATAATGACTGCAGTAGCTGGCTGTCAACTCACTGACTGATTGGCCTTTGCTTTGAAACCCCTGAAGGCAGTTCTATTGGGTATCAAAAGCTGATTGGCCAACTGATGGACACACTGACAGCCAAAAACCAATGAGAGACTGTTAAGCTCCGGATAACCAATCAGATGGCATCGGTGTCTCTATTGTGATTGACTGATTGATTGAAAGAAAAATACACATACCGGTAGGAAGAGATGCAGTTTGTCAACTCTGTTCTTCAACATTCATCCCTTTACTTATCTCTTTCCTCACGAACTGTTCCATCCATCTCTTCCCAACATGTATTTTCCTCCTACCCTCTTTTCACATTCACCCATTCACCCTGCTTTCTCCACATTCACCCATTCACCCTGCTTTCTCCACATTCACCCATTCACCCTGCTTTCTCCACGTTCAGCGTTTCACTATGTTTTTCACACCTGTTCTTCCACACTCACTCTATCCCATCCCATCTCTCTCTCTTTCCTCTCTTCCTGGCAGAGCCTCCACTTACAGACACCCACGCCTCATCACTTCTCTTTTTCCCTCCCTCTCTCCTTTCTTCCTCCCGTCCATCAGTGTGAGCATGCCTTAGTGGAAGGGGAAGGGTGAATGTGTGAGTGAGTGTGTGTGTGTAATCATAACTTAGCCGTGTGTCCCGTTGGCCTCTGCAGGTCAGTGTGGCCCGGTGGGCTGGAATTAAACGAGGACACAGAGATGAGTGAAGGGTGGGCATTATGAGGCTCACACGTGTGTCAGCTGTTGAAATATCAGCCCATGGAAATTAATTGCCAGTTGTGGTATACATTTTTGTACACAAGCTGACAGTATATATACTGTAGGTTTCATGCCTACCATAAAAAGCTGAATATTATCAATATGCATATTGCTGTACTAATGCCTCATGTAGACAATTTTTTCAATTTTCTTTCATCTGTAAAAGATACAAACATGTATAACTGGCTGTAATACTGATTAAAGGCGATTGTGTCTCTGTCAGTCAGACAGAGTGTGTATTGTTGTGTTGGCACTGGAATGTACAGTGGAGTGGACACTTTAATGAATCACTTTAATCTTCCATAAACGCCAAAGAATGTGCCCGTCAATAAATGCTCCATGACCCTATGTCCCATAGAGCCATTTTCACAGGGACTCAATCATGGCTGTCACAATGAGAGACACACAGACACACAAACACACACACACACACACAGACACAGGGCCACAGGGCCACAGAGCCACAGAGCCATCCCACACAACGCTTATTAAATTACTCCCTCAAATCTGTGTGCTGCTTTTTATTCTTCCCCCTGAAGGCCTTGAGAAGCCCTTCACACCACACCAAGCATCAGGGAGAGGCTGTGAAAGAGTCCATGCAGAGTCTACTCATTTAGTTCCTATATCTAGCGTTTGCGGCCGAATGAAGAACGTCAAATGTCAACCTGAATTTGTGAGGTCAAGTTGGCATGAACATGAAGCCTGAAGGAAAATAATCATATTGTTTGGCCGTACAGTTTATTCAGACTAGGGCTCTGATGAGAAATCAAGCCTATAAATCAACTAATATGGTTGACATCAGGAATTGTGTGCCTAAGATTAAACATTTGTGTACTGGTTAACAATGATATTTAGTATTCAACTACTACTTTGTACAGGTGTGTATGACTGGTATTGTGTACTGGACTGGTGCTTATGACTGCTATAGTGTACTGGACTGATGTGTATGACTGGTATTGTGTACTGGGTTGGTGTGTATGGAACCATGTTTGTTCATTCAGCTCCCCGGTGGATGGCCGACCCAGTGGAATGCAGAGAATGTTGTTGAATGAGGTCTTCATGTGGCAGAGGAGAGGAGAGAGGCCTAGGGAGAGAGGCTGAAGAAAGGTCTCTACGACAAGCACGGACACAAACGCATGCATGCACACACATACACAGACACACACACACACACACACACACACACACACACACACACACACACACACACACACACACACACACACACACACACACACACACACACACACACACACACACACATACACACACACACACAATGGGAGAGCACTCAGAGAATGTGGAGAATGCAGGCTCAAATGGATCCTTGAGAAGAGACCTGGAGTTTGGTGTTTGATCTCCAAGTGATTCAGCCATGGCCACAGACAGGCAGGCTAAGATTCCACTCCACATACAATACTATCAATCCATCCTTACCTTTCTCTAGCCAGGTAAGCATTTCAGAACACAATCTCTTCCACAAAAGGTCCAAAGACAAAGGGACTTTTACAGTACCAGACTCAATTTGAGCCATGTTGAAGAGCAATCAAATGGAAAAGACAATGGCAATTGATCTTATCAAAGCTCTTACTGATTTAACCAATGTTGGTTGGTCTAATCTTTCTCTAATATATATAGGCGATGTTTGGGGTTTGCTGAATGGGTTTAAATTGTATCTTGGAAATAGAAACAAGCAGCAGTAGGATTGCACCAATCCATATACCTGTGCATTTAAAAGGGATGCGCCACAGGGTTCAATTCTGGGACCATTGTAATTCTGCATTTTTGTTAATGAAATTTGGGCCACATATTGTACATTTAATTATGGAATAAACCATATATACAATACGAATATACTGTAATATATGAAACTCACTGAAATGAGTTATAGACATTTGATGAACAAAACATTTAAGGGAAAATATTGTAAAACCAAAAGCTCAACCTCCAAAACACACTCATGCTGCATTTCCTTAACTGGTGGTGCATACGAACAGTACAGACCCACTGATATACTGTATTGCAGGGTTCCCCAACTGGCGGCCCGTGGGTGGTTTTATTTGCCCCACAAGTTTTCTGAGCACATAAAAAAAAAAAATCATTATTGAACATAAAAGACTAAAAACACCAGGAAATCCGCTCCAAGTGATTTTAATATTGGAAATCTGTTCCCAAGTATTCCCACGCATGATAGAGAGACACGTGATTGTATACAAATGTAAGCAAGGTTTGAGATGATTATGTTTTAGTCAAATATGATATTCTTGCGGTCAATTTGCAGTCTACAAATTTATTTGTAATTATGTTCCGGTCCCCTGACCATCCGCAGAAGAAAGAAATCTGCCCTCGGCTGAATCTAGTTGATGGTCCCTGCTGTATTGTAATAGTGATAACTCAGTTCTACCATAGAAAGCTGGAAATGGATAGATAGAAAGAGAGTGAGACACAGAACAAAGCATACATGATACCTCAGCCTAAACGCTTTTCATTTACTGTCACCTCTAACACCATTCCTCTCCTCAGAGTTTCTCATCACTACAGCATTCTCTGTGTTGTTGCCCTTGTTGTCCTCAGGGCATTTTGTTGCTCCATAGGCGGGTGCCCTCGGATTCAAAGTCGATTTGGCTCTGCGTCCAGGGAAGATAGAATCAAGACCATCAGCCCATTCAGTGGCTACACACACACACAGAAGCAAAGGCACTCGCACACAAACACATCGCTATGTCCAGATGATTATGGTGCCATAATGTGCCCTATGGCACCATCATCTCCTTCCAGCCACAAAGGTAGTACTGGCAATCCAATGAAAAAACGCTGGGCCTTTATGCTTTCTTACTCAAACCTCATTCTTGCCATTTGCCACTTTGACACCATCTCTTCTCTCTCCCCCCACTTTCCCCTCTTTTCTCTCTCTCTCATACACCAAATATGGCCACAATAACTTGATTTTATTTTCCTCCTCGCTCCAAAGCACAATATTCAACCTCTATCTCTCTTTTGTCCTCCCTCCTTTCTTTAAAAAAACTTCCAAGGTCAGACAGGACAAACAATGCCAGTGGTGTCTGCTTGAATGGTGGTCGCTATCGGCGACCAGTGCCTGGGTTGCCAAGGCAACGCTTTAACCATTAATTTTCAATTAAAACAGACAAAGAAATGACAGCTCGGGGTCTATGGAAGATGTCAAGAATCGGTATTAATATACGACAAGTGAGCATAATTGTGTGTCCATTTCCCTCACATTCATCTAGGCTATCAGTGAAATGTGAAAGCGGTAGATAATTTGGGGGTAGGGGGGAGTGAAACGCAGTCCACTGTTTTCTTCTAACGAAGAGGCGCTTCTAATGTATCTCTCAGAGAAATAGCATTCATCATTACCGTTATTCATATTTTGTCAGAGGTGTTATTATTTTCATTACCATACGATTACACGAATGCTATTTCACTTATGTGTCAAACACTTATTCACACCATCATACACACATGCACACACGCACGCACACACGCACACACATACACAATTAAAATAACACACGTCTCTATGTTAAATGAGTTATTCATATGAGTAATTCTGTAGGTTTGATTAGATTTCTACCACACACAGCATTATGATAAGACCTCCAAATCAAGCTGATGTGAGTGCTGCTGTGTGACCGCTTTGTTTGGTAAGGCAGGAGTGACCAATGCCAAACAAACACAAGCAACACAAGGCCAGATAGCACAGCACCTTAGGACCTTGAGGAAAATACAGAAAGAAAAACACAAACAAACAAAGACTACAGTCCCCAAAATGGACTACACCAGCTGCAGGAGAGAGGCCTAGCAGAGATAAAGAGGAGAGATGGGGGAAGAAGGAAAGAAAAGGAAAGAGAGGAAGATGGGGAGAGAGAGGAAAGGAGAGAGGTTGAGAGAGAACGAAGGTAAGGAGTGATGGAGAGATAGTGTTATTAAAGAGATAGGGGTAATATTAGAGAGAGGTAGGTAGGTATAGGTAGGATGTCCTGGCAGACATGTATCCATCTCCCACTCTGAGACCTGAGGACCCCTTGTTTCCACCCCGTGGATGGGTGCCCTTAGCACTGCCTGAGTGAATGTTATCAGACCCTCATCGGGTTTCCCCAACCCCCCAACACACACAAACACACACTACATACTCACTACACTCACTACACACTCACACTGGGTAGACGTTATCTGAGCCAGTACACACACAGGCACCAGAGTGTCTGTGAGTCTGTGTGTGTGTATGTTGCCCACAGAGGAAGTCTGTCTGCCCTGGCAGGGTGGGGTGGGGTAACCAGCCGTGTGCCAGTATAGATAAGGGGCAGGGGTGGGCGCCTGATAACCGACGGTAATACAGGACAAACAGAATCAAGTCAGGCAGGCGATTGTTACTCCAGTGTGTGTGTGTGCTTGTGTGTCTCTGTGTGTGTGTGTCTCTCTGTCTGTCTGTGTGTGTGTGTGTGTTTGTGTATGTGTGTGTGTGTGTAAGAGAGAGAGAGAGGTGGTGACTGTTACTGGGCAGTGTATAAGAGAAATGGGGCTAGGTTTGGAGCCTGTTTGACATTACAAGAGGGGAGGGGTGCTCCTCAGTCAGGTGATCTTATGTCAGCATAGAAAATAAGAGAAAACGGGATCAGAATAAAAGAGAGAAAACAGCATTGGATTAATGGGTTCATTGCTTTCCAAAATGCTACATTTTTTCACTGGCAAATCACATCCTTATCTTTCCCACGACCCTCTCTCTCTCCTTCCCTCATTCTATATTCTCCTCTGTCCCTCCTGACCTCCCTCTGTCGCCCGGTGCTGTGCATGTCCCTTAAATCACACAGTCCCTAAACTGCCCCATAAAAGATGGCAGTTCTTCTTTCCCCCCTCGCGTCTCCCCCTTCTGCCTCTTCTCCGTTTCTCCCCTACATTACTGCCTTTAATTAAGGTAATGTCTTTCAGAGCAGGACTAATCGGATCCTCTCGTCTTCTGGCATGGTAAATATACGCGCACACACACACACACACACACACA
Organism: Brachymystax lenok tsinlingensis; assembly: GCA_030435695.1. NCBI lineage: Eukaryota > Metazoa > Chordata > Actinopteri > Salmoniformes > Salmonidae > Brachymystax > Brachymystax lenok. The sequence goes on along the minus strand of CM059797.1, from coordinate 28,022,908 downwards.
CACACACACACACACACACACACACACACACACACACACACACACACACACACACACACACACACACACACACACACACACACACACACACACACTGACCCACTTCTACAGTTTAGTTGAACAGTGGGACCCTAACATCAGCTACTCTAAGATGCTTACAATGTAGAAGAGAAGAGCAGAAAACCTGTGAGAGAGAGGGGGAGAGAGAGTGAGAGAGAGAGGGAGAGAGATGAAGACATTTTACATTTAGATTTGAGTAATTTAGCAGACACTCTTATCCAGTTGCCAGGACAGAGAAAGAGGAAGAGAGCGATTCAAACCTTCATCAGGAGTGTATGACTCAGAGCTGATCAGTGCTGTATTATTCATCAGGAGTGTATGACTCAGAGCTGATCAGTGCTGTATTATTCATCAGGAGTGTATGACTCAGAGCTGATCAGTGCTGTATTATTCATCAGGAGTGTATGACTCAGAGCTGATCAGTGCTGTATTATTCATCAGGAGTGTATGACTCAGAGCTGATCAGTGCTGTATTATTCATCAGGAGTGTATGACTCAGAGTTGAGCAGTGCTGTATTATTCATCAGGAGTGTATGACTCAGAGCTGATCAGTGCTGTATTATTCATCAGGAGTGTATGACTCAGAGCTGAGCAGTGCTGTATTATTCATCAGGAGTGTATGACTCAGAGCTGATCAGTGCTGTATTATTCATCAGGAGTGTATGACTCAGAGCTGAGCAGTGCTGTATTATTCATCAGGAGTGTCTGACTCAGAGCTGATCAGTGCTGTATTATTCATCAGGAGTGTATGACTCAGAGTTGATCAGTGCTGTATTATTCATCAGGAGTGTCTGACTCAGAGTTGAGCAGTGCTGTATTATTCATCAGGAACATGAAGACAGAATAGAACTCCAGGTTTGATGAAGACAGTCTTTTTGACAGATGAATTAATTATTAAACATCTATTAGTTTTACTCCTGATCTCTCATTAATTCTCTATTACAATTATTTAATTCCCATATTTGTCTCTTCATATGGCATGTTTAGTGTATTAATATGGCAGCTGTCAAAGTGATGACAGTATGCATCTGTATCAGTGTCACACACCCACACACAAAGAAGAGGCAGAGCATGCTACTAATATAAGAGACACTCACACATGCTACACATTGTCCACCTGAAACTTTCACTGAATCAACATGAAGCTGGCAGGCTCTTTTCTGACTGCAAACCTCTCTCTCTCTCTCTCTCTCTCTCTCTCTCTCTCTCTCTCTCTCTCTCTCTCTCTCTCTCTCTCTCTCTCTCTCTCTCTCTCTCTCTCTCTCTCTCTCTCTTTCCTCAAAGGCACCTTGACTGATAGATAATGAGAGAGGGAATGCAGGTAAGGCTAAGACACAGGGGTTTTTAAATTAATGCCCTGCAGATTAATAAAGAGTAATAACCATATGTGTGCGTGTGTGTGTGTGTACGTGCACACGCGTAGTGAGAGAGGACCCGTCACTCTGTCTGATGAGAAGATCCCTAACAGTGACAGGATGATGGCCAAAATGGCGCCACTGCTGGAGGAATATCCTGATGGGCTTTTTACCTCACAATAAAATAGCTATGTGCATCATCAGAGAGTGGAGATTGGCTGTCAAGTTAAAACCCAGTTGTTGCTATCACCAGCTGCTGTGAACACTGCACAAAGAGACATCCAGCAGGTGTGTACACAGGAAGTGTGTAACAAGTAGAAAACGGGGACTGTAGATATCTGAATGATGAAAAGGTTTAGTATCAGCTGGGGAGAGTACATAGTCTGCTTTCATGTGAAAGGTGTGTGTGGGTTATGACTGAGAGGTAAAATGTAGATTGATAGAGTTTACATGCAGGACAAACACCCACACGCACACACACACACAGTCACGCACTCACGCATGCACAGGCGCACACACACACGGCTGCAATCTCTGTAAAAAGTTATTATCTCTGCGTGCCACACACACACACCTGCGCAACCTAGCCTATTACTAACATATCCTAACAGGTGTAGGATATCACCAGGGCCCTTAGTCTTCCCTGACCATGTGACCTGTCCAAATAAAACTCAGTGTTCTCAGTTAGATGGACTCTTCTGATAGATGAGTGAATGAGGAGCCATTGCATCGCTGTGTCTGCTTGTTAGGCATGCAAAAGATTCGCTGATCTATTTGGTCGGAAACATTCCAGCCTTTGTTCAGAGTCAGCTAGACTGAAACCTTGGCATCCCTTTCCAAGGACATACCTTCTATTATAGTTTCAAATCAGATCTAAGAGGTGTATAGATATGCAGTAACAAAGCTCCAACCTGTTTGTCTCAATCACTTCATTCCTCCACCACGGCCCAACTATCTCAGGCATGCAGAGTCAATATTTACACTATCACTGATGGGAGGTATGGCTCTGTTGTTATTGGTTGGCCTGAGCGTTTGTGTGTGTATTCATGTGTTGGTATTTGGTGTGTGTGTGTGTGTGTGTATGTTTGTATGTGTGATTTGATTTGACTTGTGTATGTGTGTGTGTGTGTGTATGCGTGTGTGTATGCGTGTATGTGTGTGTATGTGTGTGCATGTGTGTGTGTGAGTATGTGTGTATGTGTGTGTGTATGTGTGTGTGCATGCGTGTGTATGTAAGAGAACGAGATATGTGTCTGTGTATGCGGGTATGTGTGTATGTGTGTGTGTGTGTGTGTGTGTGTGTGTGTGTGTGTGTGTGTGTGTGTGTGTGTGTGTGTGCATATGTGTGTGTGTGTGTGTGCATATGTGTGTGTGTGATGTGTGATTTGATTTGTGTATGTGTATGTGTGTGTATGTATGCGTGTGTGTATGCGTGTATGTGTGTGTGTATGTGTGTGCATGTGTGTGTGTGAGTATGTGTGTGTGTATGTGTGTGTGCATGCGTGTGTATTTAAGAGAACGAGATATGTGTCTGTGTATGCGGGTATGCGGGTATGTGTGTATGTGTGTGTGTGTGTGTGTGTGTGTGTGTGTGTGTGTGTGTGTGTGTGTGTGTGTGTGTGTATGTGTGTATGTGTGTGTGTGTGTGTGTGTGCCTGTGTGTGTGTATGTGTGTGTGTGTGCGTGTATGTGTGTGCGCGTGTGTGTGTATGTGTGTGTGTATGTATGTGTGTGTGTGTGTTTGATGATCTCGCAGGCCCTTAGCAGGACAGCTGCTTTGATGACTAAAGGAGGCCTTTTCTTTTTTTATTTAATATATTTTTACTCACAGAAAATGGAAGATAAAACATTAAGACATTGTACATTTTTCCCTTTTATGTCCTCCCCATCAACCTCCATCCCCCCACCCAGAATGCCTTCAAACACATTTTAAAATAAATGGAAAGTCATAGAGTTACATATAAAAAAGCTTTAAAAAGTATTCAACATAATGTTACCTCAATACAAAGCAAACACACAATAGTCTACCTATTTCAGCTGATTAGGTAATCCTGTAGGCCTACAGGGCTTTTCAAAAGTATTCATCCCCTTAGAGTTTTTCCTATTTTGTTGCAATACAACCTGTAATTTAAATGGATTTTTATTTGGATTTCATGTAATAGACATACACAAAATAGTCAGATTTGGTGAAGTGAAATGAAAAAAATAACTTGTTTCAAAAACTTTGAAGAAATATAAAATGGATAAGTTGTTTGTGCATATGTATTCACCCCCTTTGCTATGAAGCCCCTAAATAAGATCTGGTGCAACCAATTACCTTCAGAAGTCACATAATTAGTTAAATAAAGTCCACCTGTGTTCAATCTAAGTGTCACATGATCTCAGTATATATATATATATATATATATATATATATATATATATATATATATATATATAGCTGTTCTGAAAATCCCCAAAGTCTGCAACACCATTAAGCAAGGGGCACCATGAAGACCAAAAAGCTCTCCAAACAGGTCAGGGACAAAGTTGTGGAGAATTTCAGATCAGGGTTGGGTTATAAAAAAATATCTGAAACTTTGAACATCCTACAGAGCAACATTAAATCCATTATTCAAAAATGAAAAGAATATGGCACCACAACAAACCTGCCAAGAGAGGGCCGGCCACCAAAACTCACTGACCAGGCAAGGAGGGCATTAATCAGAGAGGCAACAAAGAGGCCAAAGATAACCCTGAAGAAGCTGCAAAGCTCTACAGCGGAGATTGAAATATCTGTCCATAGGACCACTTTAAGCCATACACTCCACAGAGCTGGGCTTTACTGAAGAGTGGCCAGAAAAAAACATTGCTTAAAGAAAAAAATAAGCAAACACGTTTGGTGTTCACCAAAAGGCATGTGGGAGACTCCCCAAACATATGGAAGAAGGTACTCTTAGATGAGACAAAAAATCAAGGAAAACACTATGTCTGGCGCAAACCCAACACATTTCATCACACTGAGAATACCATCCCCACAGTGAAGCATGGTGGTGGCAGCATCATGCTGTGGGGATGTTTTTCATCGGCAGGGACTGGGAAACTGGTCAGAATTGAAGAAATGATGGATGGCGCTAAATACAGGGAAATCCTTGAGGGAAACCTGTTTCAGTCTTCCAGAGATTTGAGACTGGGACGGAGGTTCACCTTCCAGCAGGACAATGACCCGAAGTATACTGCTAAAGCAACACTCAAGTGGTTTAAAGGGAAACATTTAAATGTCTTGGAAAGGCCTAGTCAAAGCCCAGACCTCAATCCAATTGAGAATCTGTGGTATGACTTAAAGATTGCTGTACACCAACGGAACCCATCCAACTTGAATGAGCTGGAGCAGTTTTGCCTTGAAGAATGGGCAAAAATCCCAGTGGCTAGATGTGCCAAGCTTATAGAGACATACCCCAAGAGACTTGCAGCTGTAATTTCTGAGAAAGGGCGCTCTACAAAGTATTTGATTTTGGGGGGGAGTGAAAGGTTATGCACTCTCAAGTTGTAATTTTTTTGCCTTATTTCTTGTTTGTTTCACAATAAAAAATATTTTGCATCTTCAAAGTGGTAGGCATGTTGTGTAAATCAAATGATACTACAACCCCCCCAAAAATGGATTTCAATTACAGGTTGTAAGGCAACAAAATAGGAAAAATGCCAAGGGGGTGAATACTTTCGCAAGCCACTGTATACAGCAGTAACCTCAAGGGCTGGGGGTGAGGCCAGAAATACTCATCCGGGGGAAGTGTTTTAAGGAGCTCAAATTAGAAAGGAGGCTTTTTCTAATTCAGTTTGATCTAGTAGAGTTTGGTCTCAAACTGGGAGACTGGAGACTAGTTTGGGATGTCCTAGTTTATGATCAAGTCATCGACATACATACAAAATGGTGCCTGGCGTCAACAGTTGCAGAGTGTTCATGGCATTTCCTCTGGCTGTGTGGTCATTAGACTGTCCTCTAGGAGCCGTCTCTACGGCCTGGGAAGTCTCACACTGTGTGACTCCATCTCATCACATACACTCAGGACCCAGAGATCACACACACACACCGCACACAAACACACCTGATACAGTTATGCCTGAGAATAAGAATATAATAATTTAATTAGAGGAGGATAAGAAAGAGCGAAAGCAGGGAAAGAGTAGGATGTGGAAGGAGAGGAATGAGGGAGTGAAGAATCAGAAGACGAAGACAAAAGAAAGGCCACACAGAGGAGAGGAGAGAATCAATCTGTCTTCAAGGAGCTGTTAATAATTATAAATTCTACAGCCTTCTCCATCTTCGTTAGTCTTTCATTAATTCATGATACTGAAACAAATTACCTTTGCATGGATGAAAATTACACCTAAATGTGGCGTAGCAGTTTGGCATTTGGTGATTAAATATTCCTGGGAGAGTCAGAGAGTTTGATAGAGCACCGTTTTGTTGATGGAGTCGTGTAACAGTGGTCTCATATCCTACGTGTTCACATTAGTTACAGGGGGAACATCAATGAACTTGGAGATCATCAATAGACACGAGAAAGAGAAGAGGGGGATTTGGGCACTGTCTTGTACACACACACAAACATACATTCACGCATGGGCACAGAATAGATACAAAAAATGTGGGAGCTCGAAATTGATTGATTGGTTGAATAAATAACCACAAATAACTGAATGCTACACCATTCCATACACTGCAGTCACTCCTCACATAAGGAGAGTATGTCTGCTATCTGTCAGAAGTGTTTATGGTAAAGGTTTCAATACTTAAACACCTTTTTTAATTTATTTCAGAAACCCCTTTCATTGTCCGTCAATTTTCCTCCAAGAGTGGTTCATTCTTTTGTAGATCCACTTTGTTCTTCATTGTACGCATCTTGGACTGAATAAAAAAAAATTCTCTCTGAATCTGTTTTAAGTCATGAGGTAATGACAGATACAGTTCCATCCCAGTCCAAATGCTTTTCTTTATCACACCACTGTACCTGTGTGGAACAAAGCACCTGAACTCTCTCCACACAATAGACCATATTCAAAATAACAGATTCAATAAGACTACTTCCCGACTACAATACAATCAGCATACGTCAGAGCCAGAGAGAGCGCTGAGCTCTGAACGAATGATAACACAGCAGAGAATAGGCTGGTCTGAATCCCTTTATTCTCCCTCTCCGTCTGTGTATAGATTATAGATGATATAGAAGCATATAGCTGCGCTCCAACATCTTTGTCTGAGCCACTCTGTATCTAGTCCTCTTTGAGTCTTAACCAAAGCACGAGAAACACAACACCTTCCAAATAAGTTACTGACTGACTCAGTTTCCCTTTGTGTGTTTGTGTGTGGCTTGGTAAGATCTTTTCCCCTCCAGGCTCCAGCTGTCCTCTCTGCTCCATTGTGAGGTGAGTGATAGAGCTATAGAGTTATAGTCAGAGTTATATACAGGCGGCAGCTCAGAGGGAAGAGTGTCAGACTCCCCTCTAAGACCCCTGTGGCAGTGTATCCATTATCACACACACAGAAACTCGCTTGCATGCATACACGAAAGCACACCCAGTGAAGGAGTTGTATTGGTGCAGCAAGGCTTCCAGGCCTGTTGATGAAACAAGAGCGGAGGATGTAGAGCTGAAGGTGAGACGTGTGTGTGTTTGCTCCTGTTTACATACATTACACAGGCACACTCCTCGGCTGTAAAAGGAACAACCGTGTCAATTATCCCTGAACACATCTCTCTCTCTCTCTCTCTCCGTTTTTAGCTACCCTAATGGGCTTACTCTCTCTCTAACCCTCTCTCTTTCTCTCTCTCTTGCTCTCGGTCTCCATCCTCTCCTGGTGCTCAGCCTCTCTAATGGGCCGTCTCTCAGAATGATGAGAAGCCATATTTTTGGAGTCACCTCAGATCACACAGCAGAGCACACAGTGTCAGGAGAACATGAAGACGGCAGGAATAAACATCTCACAACTACCCAACAGATTATCACACAAGCTGAGTGTGTGTGTGTGACAGGTATTATACCAGCGTGGCAGGTATTGTTACTTTCTCAAAAGGAACATGCCACACATAGGGGTTACACACTAATAAACACAGACATGAATACAACCATCCGCTGTGCTACAAAGAGTGAGAGAGAGAGAGGGAAGAGAGAGATAGAGGAAGAGAAAGAGATGTATAAACTGTCAACACTGTCACAGAAAATGGCCCTCAAATTAAGCGGAGCGCGCAGTGGTACAAGGGACTCTGGGAAATTGCCTTTTATCACTTCCCAAACAATGGTCTGTCTGACAGCCCTGAGCCCGATAACACACACACATCTGACAGTGTTGCGCTCGATAACTCCGCCAGCTGCTATTTACATTATTATTATTCTATCAAGCCACCTCGCTCGCTCTCTCTCTCTCTCTCTCTCTCTCTCTCTCTCTCTCTCTCTCTCTCTCTCTCTCTCTCTCTCTCTCTCTCTCTCTCTCTCTCTCCTCCACTGAGTTTTACTATCCCTGGCAGCCGTGTGCTTTCATGTGGTTAACATCATGAAAAATAACTGCTTCTTATTTCCCTCTCTCTCTCTCTCTCTCTCTCTCTCTCTCTCTCTCTCTCTCTCTCTCTCTCTCTCTCTCTCTCTCTCTCCTCTCCTCCCCCAAGGCTTGTGCATCCCTTCTTTAATGGGTCTAAGCGCTGTAAGCTGGCTGTGAGCAGAGGAGACTCTTACACACGGATCCACTAGACTTATCTCTGCCTGTTTTTCATGGTTATTATTATTAATGTTCTCTCTCTCAGAGAACAGTAGAAGAGAGGAGGGAGAGGAGAAGGGGAGAAGGAGGAGGGCTGGCAGGGGCTTAGAGCTTTCCTGTGATGTGATGCTTGTTAAATAAACTAGCTATTTACCACCATGACAGACAGATTATTTACAAACACACACCATTACACACGCCTTCCCGCCTGCCGTCTCTAGTTCTCTCTCTTCATCTCTGTCTCGGGACAGATGGTTCACCCTCTTCTATTTTCCATAATAGATGGATTGAGGAGGGACAGTTTAGGGTTTGTTGTAAAATAATGACTAATATTGTTATATCTGTGTGACATGTTACTGTGAAGAGTAATCTCATAGGTTTTATATTAGGTCTTATGCTCTTCTTAGGCCTTGTCTAGACTTGACAGTTCATGCAGCTTTAGTATTCTGATCATAGAGTTGTGTTCATAGAATTGTGTTGCATTTGAGGCCACCTAAAGCGAGACCGTTTTAAGACCAAGACTGGAGCCGAGTGATGACCGAGACTGGGAGGGGGACAAGACCATGATCGTAATTTTGTCAAATCACCACCATAATAAGAGTTCAAAATGTCCAGTATTTCTGTGTTGATAGTTCAGAACAACATGCATGCTGAGGGAAAATAGAGCCACTCTACAAACTATTAATAACCTAAATACAGTGGGGAACAATGGGCCTACTACGCCTTCAGACATTTCTAAAAAAAATATTATAATAATATAATAATGATATTTATATTACTATTTTAAGTAATGTTCTGATTTAATCTCTTCAGTTTTTGTTGGAAAGAAAAGTGACACTGAGGAGAAAAAATATCCAATCAGGATTTTTCTTTGCTGGCCTCTGTGGAGGTAAATCTAACTAGCTAAGTCAGCTATTGGCTAGGCCATCAGAAGCTACATTTTGTAGTGACAATGGAATCAACCAATCACATTTTGACTTAATAAGTGGGACCGTTTTTACAAAATCTTATGGAAACTTCTTGAAGGGCAACAGGTCACTGCGCAATAGCAAGCAGTAGTTTTCCCACATTCTAACTAGCTAGCTTTTGTTGTCGGCTAGTTTGCAGCGACTGCAGCAGGTGTTATCAAAGAGGATGTTGTTGCTCATTTGTTAGCTTCTCCTTTTTCAAGAATATCTTTCAAATGATCATCATCTGGGCCTAATTTATAAACTTTGCGTAGGGGCACAAAAAAAGCCGTACTTGCCGGGAGAATGTGCGGTCCTCCATGGACACTTTGACCCATACATCCGCACATAACCAGGAGAAATTAGAAACTGCGACTCTGATGGCAGAAGGATGAAACTCGAGAAACGCTTTGAAATTGATACCATTGTGTAAAATACATTGAAATATTACCTCTCACGTATTATATGAAGAGTTCCCTGCAGTGCACACAAAAAACACACAAAAAAACACACAAAAACATGATTTATGATAATAAATACAAACGGAGATATCTGTTTTTGCTAAAGAACCCCTCAAATATGTGGTACAGTTTAATCAGGAATCACATATAATTGGATCTGTAATTATTAAACAATACTTTCATGGTATGAAATGTATTCTCACAAATAATAAGGTGAACAGTAAGACAAATTACGTAAAAACTGATGCTGCTTTCGATGCCTCAGTCGGGCAGATACGATTGCATAGTTTCATATATTGTTATCACATGTTCGTTGTGCAGAACTGTCAATGTGATAATGGCCCTGTCATTGTCAGTTACTATCAGGGTAATTACCACACCTGAAGTTGTTACGCTATTGGGTAGCTTTGACAATCAATGGGTGGGTATAAAAAGGCATGCAATTACAATGCGTAATGATGCACAATGGCTGCTTTGGCACTGTTGGAAGATTTGTTGAATGGAAGAATTCGGAGAGAGCGGATTTTCAGAGACCAGCAAGATTTAATGGCCAATGATGATGAGTGGCTTATGAGCCGGTTCCGATTACCAAGATCTGTTCTCTTGGATCTCTGTGCTGTAGTGGGCCCAGCTTTACAGAGAAACACCCGCAGAAACCAAGCCGTGCCTGTCCCGCTTCAACTCCTTGGCAACCTTGTTAATAGCGTCAATGGTGTCTCTTTGCGGGAATACTAATTACGAGGGAATACTAATTACATACCATCATTCACTCTGAACTGGACTGTGTGTTTACAGGCAGTTGCAACAGCACGACTTTAGATCATTAGAACGCATTCGCCAAAAGCCACAAAATACTCCTGAATGGATTTCTTACATTTGGGAGATTTACAGTCCTGTTGATCAAACAACCAAACAAAAATCTATCCATCAGTTATGCACATCAACAACAACAAGATCAACAACAAATGCTAGCTAGAGTAAATTATATAAAATCTTACTAAGGAACATTAGATAAACCTTCTAACTTTTTCATCTAGTTGGCTGTCAACATTGCACTGATAGTTGATGGGGAATTGTAACCTCTGCAGTTTGCCTGCCAATGCATGCTTGTCTCAACCAAGCATCCAAGCTAACTGGCTAAAGTTGGCTAGCTTGCTGGCTAGCTACTAGTTTGCTACACAAATGAGAGAACACCTCACTCTGACCATTTTACTCACCGCAGCAGAGCTGGTTAGGCTGTTTACATGTTATCTAGAGCGTTCTTGACTAACTGTTAATTCTTTGCCTACGTTTACAGACACCAGTCATACACAGCAGGTGTTGCGTGCTCGTAAATTAATCAATTGTTCTGCAATCTGGCACACTCAGACGAGAGTGCTCTGAAATCGGAGTAGATAACCAGAGTGACTTTGTGAAAGCAAGTGTCACGACTTCCGCCGAAGTTGGTTCCTCTCCTTGTTCGGGCGGCGTTCGGTGGTCGACGTCACCGGTCTTCTAGCCATCGCCGATCCACCTTTCATTTTCCATTTGTTTTGTCTTGTTTTCCCACACAGCTGGTTTTTCATTTTCCCTCATTACTGTCATGTATATAACCCTTTGTTTCCCCCATGTCTGTGTGGGGAATTGTTGTTTATTGGCATGCTGGTAAGCCGGGTTGTTGTTTTTTTCACCGTGCTTTGTGGCAGCCCGGTATTGTGCGGTTATTTTGTACTTTGTGCTGCCTTACTTGGTTTGTTTTGGGCGTTTGTTTTGTGACGCGGTTGCGTTCTGTAATTTGACATTGCCTAAGTAAAGTGCTTAGTCCACTCATCTATGCTCTCCTGCGCCTGACTTACTTACACCAGCTACACCCCACACCATGACAGCAAGAGATATATGATATGCTAACAGACGTTCAAGTTTTTGCTAGCTAACCAAATGACACCTGTGTCTCTAGCTGTAGCCACCGAAAAACGATAAGAAGGGAAAAAGTCAGTCACTCACCCACTCCTCCAATGGCATTACATCCTCCTAGCAGCTAGCTATCTAGTTAATGTTACAGTAGGCTCCGTGTTTTTAGCTTGCTACATAAATAGATGTGCTAGTCTATTAGCCATGTTATGACTGACTTGTGATCATTGCCCTTGCTAATTTGATTGTATTGACATTACCAGCCTTAGTTACATTCGTTTGTTTTTGTCCAACATATTGAGTAATTGAAACAGTTGTTCCTGAATGCAGGCAGGAAACAATGTACAAGGCCAGCTGTGATGTAATACCTGATAGCAATATTTTTTGGACTACCAAGAAATGTAATGGTGAATTATAGTAATCATGCATTAAACTGCATCCATCTTTTCTGCCAACAATGCCTTAGTATACGGCATGGTATGTTGAGTCAAAATAAACTTATTATTAAAACGTCTTATAAAGTTGGTTTTGTAGCATGAACTGGGAATTTGATATTTTTGACTGATATTCTGATTGTCTGTTTGTTTCATATCTGCAAAGTAGTTAGAACACTGTCAGTTCCACTTTAAAATGTAGGTCACTGGTTACTTTGTGCGCTAAATGGGAAATGTTTTTTGCAATGGGAGTAATAGTTGTACATTCCAATTGGGAAGTGCTCAATAGTTGTATTTTTGTATTCTTGTGATTGGGAAAAATCCTGTTTTCCTATGGTTTTTTATGAGTTTTCCCATATATTCTTCAGATTTTCACTGTCAAAATCAAACAACAATGCTTAAACCACATCAATCTGATTGGGGGCCGATCAGGGCCTGACTCCCCAGTGGGTGGGCCTCTGTCCACCCAGGCCCATCCATGTCTATGCATGATGACAATTGTGCATCAATTGTTATAACCAACACTTTGGACGAAACGTTTTCAATACCTGGTTTAAATACCCATTGCTGCCTTAGTTAGCATTTACTGGTAGATATCATCAGTTGAAAGGTCTTTCCTACCCTACCAGCTATGGATGTCATTCTTCTGTGAGCTGCTCTATGCCAAAACCAGCTGCACGCTCTTGCTGCCTGCAGATGATATTCAGTTGAAACTAGGCTGTGTGTGCGGCGCGCATGTGAATATATTTCACATGCTTTGTGATAGTGTAGGCTACTTTGTGCATGATTTCTCTAATTTACATAATTAGTGCGCTGATATTACAGTTGCTGTCCTTTCAGAATCATGAACCTGTCACACACTGAAGGCCTATAGGTTTGGCACTGCGCAAACATGTCTATAATAGATATAAAGGCTGTTAAGATATTAATATTTCAAGGATGGAGTGTATATATTTGGCCTGGTGAAGCGGTTTTATGTGGAAGCTGATAATTATGAGTTATTTACTCCAATGGTCTCGGGAAGAAATTACACTGACCGAGACCGAGTCAAGAGGAAGTACAAATGTATGTGACACCAAGACAAGACCGAGACACTCAATATGTGGTCTCGAGACCGGCCTTGAGTACTACAACACTGGTCATGCATCTACACCTACATTTAAATGTCTACCGTGTCCAGATTCCCTATTCCTGCGCTATATTCAAATGCCAGTATGCATTCTACAAATGGTGGAATAGGCGAAATATGATAACACAACAACAACTGATGGCAGTAACAACTACTGTAGCTAATTAACCGGCTAACCTCTGTAGCTAGCAAGCAATGCTAAAGGGATTGCAAACGGGTTAGCATAACTCTAGCCAAACAAAACATATATTTTTTTAAATATTAGCTAGCTGGCTAGGAACGTATTTCCCCCCAACGTTATAATGAAAAGGTACCTCTTTTCTGGAGACTTGTGGGAGGAGTACTGATGACGTCGCCCACTGTATGCGCTTTCTGTAGCCTGATTGGGTCCAGACTGAGAAGAAATCCGCAAACAATGCATCCATGACCAACTTCTGAAGTGGTCAGACAGATCTGAAAACAATCAGACCACAAAGCGACTTTTGTGCGTCTAGACCCGTCTTTTCAATGCGAACTTTGTATTCTGATAGCAGAAGTCCTATGTAAGTGTCAAGTGCAGACACGACCTTAATTCCTAATAAATTAAAAACATAGTACACTAGCCTTAAGAATTAAGTGTTGCTCGATGAATAGAGGAATACTACACCCCCCCTCCCCACACACACATAAATACACACTTTTGTTGTGATAGAGATGGAAACACTCCACAAAACTCTAAAGCCAGAGATTGTTGCTGCGAGTTAAACAAGGCTACACACAACTTCTCCAAAGAGGATTTTAAAGGCAAATACTTAACAGCACTCTTAGTAAGTCCTCTTATATGTGTGGAAAATAAGAAATAAGACACACACACACAGTGCTATCCATGGGATTGTGTTAATCTGCCTCTCCAGTGTGATAGCGGCCTGCGGATAATGATATGGGGATCTGAGGCTAAGTGGGCAGGTAGATGCTACGGAAGAACAGAGAGAAAGGGAGAGGGAGAGAGATGGGAAGAGAAAGAAAGAAAGAGAAAAGGACAGAGAGGAGGCACAGTGGATAGGGAGCTTACAGGAACAGTGGGGACAGGATAAAAGTTTTCTGCTTTGAAGTAATTTAAGGAATTATTTTCTAATAGAAGTGTGATTAAAAAAGGCACTTGAGATGGTGTGGGAATGTGTGTGTGTACTCTACACACACACTCCGGTTCCTTCCAGCATAGGGACCCACCAGGGCACCACCATAAACTCTCTTCCTTTCCTCCTCCATCATTGGAGAGTCAATTATAGCCCTGTTCATCTCAGGCTATCCCCAGCAGAGCTCCTGGTCTACCTCAACTAATGAGGAAAGTATGTAAGTCCATGCTAACATTGTAATTGAAGGTCCATGATACTCCAGCCCCAGCCCTCCCCTCTCAGATTTAGTCCCTCCCTCCCTTCTATCCCCCTCTGGCCCCACAGCCCATATCGGCCCAGCTATGGAGGGGGAATTGGGGAGTGGATAGGGGGGTGGAGGAGTGTATGGGGGGTTATTAGGCCCTGTTTAATATTAATTCAGGAAGAGGGAGATGGTCCATTGAGATGTTTCTGTTTGAAGGTTCCACCCATGACAATGCCTCCAGTCAAGCATGCGCACACGCGCACACGCACACACACACTGTTTGAAGGTTCCAGCGGTACAGTAGTGGTGTGATTTTGTTCATGGAGAGAGCACAATACAGCCTCAAGGGCCTCTTCTTGACATTGGAGGGGATAGAATGAGAGGGAGGAGGGATGGAGAGAGAGAGAGGAGGGATGGAGAGTTAGGGGGAGGACTGTAGAGAGAGGGAAAAGGGATGGAGAGTTAGGGGGAGGGATGGAGAGAGAGGGAGAAGGGATAGAGAGAGAGGGAGGGGATAGAGAGAGAGGGAGGAGGGATAGAGAGAGAGGGAGGAGGGATGGAGAGAGAGGGAGGAGGGATGGAGAGTTAGAGGGAGGGATGGAGAGAGAGGGAGGAGGGATGGAGAGAGATGGAGGAGGGATGGATAGTTAGGGGGAAGGATGGAGAGAGAGGGAAAAGGGATGGAGAGTTAGGAGGAGGGATGGAGAGAGAGGGAGGAGGGATGGAGAGAGATGGAGGAGGGATGGATAGTTAGGCGGAGGGATGGAGAGAGAGGGAAAAGGGATGGAGAGTTAGAGGGAGGGATGAAGAGAGAGGGAGGAAGGATGGAGAGAGAGGGTGGGTGGAAGGAGGGATAGAGAGGGAGGGAGGAGGGATAGAGAGTTAGGGGGAGGGATGGAGAGAGAGGGAGGAGGGATGGAGAGTTAGGGGGAGGGATGGAGAGAGAGGGGGAGGGATGGAGAGAGAGGGAGGAGGGATGAAGAGAGAGGGAGGAGGGATGAGAGAGACGGAGGAGGGATGGAGAATTAGGGGGAGGGATGGAGAGAGGGGGAGGAGGGATGGAGAGGTAGGGGGAGGGATGGAGAGAGAGGGATGGAGAGTTAGGGGGCTGGATGGAGAGAGAGGGAGAAGAGATGGAGAGTTAGGGGGCGGGATGGAGAGAGAGGGAGGAGGGATGGAGAGAGATGGCGAAGGTATAGAGAGAGAGGGAGGAGAGATGGAGAGAGATGGAGGAGGGATGGATAGTTAGGGGAAGGATGGAGAGAGAGGGAGGAGGGATGGAGAGAGAGGGGGAGGGATGGAGAGTGGGGAGGGATGGAGAGAGAGGAGGAGGGATGGAGAGAGAGGGAGGAGGGATGGAGAGTTAGGGGAGGGATGGAGAGTGGGGAGGGATGGAGAGAGAGGGAGGAGGGATGGAGAGTTAGGGGGAAGGATGGAGAGAGAGGGAGGAGGGATGGAGAGAGAGGAAGGAGGGATGGAGAGTTAGGGGGAGGGATGGAGAGTGGGGGAGGGATGGAGAGAGAGGGAGGGAGGAGGGATAGAGAGTTAGGGGGAGGGATGGAGAGAGAGTGGGGAGGGATGGAGAGAGAGGGTGGAGAGATGGAGAGAGAGGGAGGAGGGATGAGAGAGACGGAGGAGGGATGGAGAATTGGTGGGAGGGATGGAGAGAGGGGGAGGAGGGATGGAGAGGTAGGGGGAAGGATGAAAGAGGGAGGGGATGGATAATATGGGGAGGGATGGAGAGATAGGGAGGAGGGATGGAGAGATAGGGGTGAGGGATGGAGAGTTAGGGGGAGGAGGGATGGAGAGAGAGGGAGGAGGGTTGGGGAGTTATGGGGATGTATGAAGAGTTAGGGGGAGGGATGGAGAGAGAGGGAGGAGGGATGGAGAGTGGAGGAGGGATGGAGAGTTAAGGGGAGGGATGGAGAGAGAGGGATGGAGAGTTAGGGAGGAGGGATGGAGATTTAGGGGGAAAGATGGAGAGAGAGGGAGGAGGATGGAGAGAGAGGGGGGAGGGATGGAGAGTGGGGGAGGGATGGAGAGAGAGGGAGGAGGGATGGAGAGAGAGGGAGGAGGGATGGAGAGAGAGGGAGGAGGGATGGAGAGTTAGGGGGAGGGATGGAGAGTGGGTGAGGGATGGAGAGAGAGGGAGGAGGGATGGAGAGTTAGGGGGAAGGATGGAGAGAGAGGGAGGAGGGATGGAGAGAGAGGAAGGAGGGATGGAGAGAGAGGGAGGAGGGATGGAGAGTTAGGGGGAGGGATAGAGAGTTAGGGGGAGGGATGGAGAGAGAGGGAGAAAAGAAGGATGGAAAAGATAGGGTCTGATTGGATGCTGACAGCTTTACATGACCTTCTAAGTTTAGACAGGTGTGTGTGTATTCCACATTATAATACACGTATACACACATACACACACACACACTGTTAACAGAGACAAACCCAGGACACACGGGGGGATTGCATGTTAAAGTTACTGTAATATCCTTCTTAGGGCCCTATAAAATTTAATTTCCTACATTTTGTTTTTCCAGGTTACAGATTTTTCACAGTTAATTCAGGTTTTTGCTCTCAAAATCACACAATAATGCTTAAACCATATCAGGAGACAACTAACATACACTTAGTGTACAAAACATTAGGAACAGCTTCCTAATATTGCATTGCACCCCCTTTTGCATGGACTCTACAAGGTGTCAAAAGCGTTCCACAGGGATGCTGGCATATGTTGACTCCAATGCGTCCCACAGTTCTGTCAAGTTGGCTGGATGTTCTTTGGGTGGGGAAACTGTTGAGCGTGAAAAACCCAGCAGCGTTGTAGTTATTTATACACTCAAACCGGTACTACCATACCCCGTTCTCAAGGCTTCAATATCTTTCTTTAACCTGTCTCCTCCTCTTCATCTACACTGATAGAAGTGGATTTAAGTGACATCAATAAGGGGATCATAGCTTTCACCTGGATTCATCTGGTCAGTCATGGAATTTACACTCAGTGTATATTTGCTGTTTCTTCTGTCCATTACAGAAGACCTCTACAACACTTCCTCCTATTCCATCAGTCTACTTCCTATGTCTTATACTGGTCATTCACCCGAGGATTTTTTAACCGCTATTTTTCAACTGCCAAATACTTTATTTATTGTACATTATAAACAATAAAGTGTGTGTGTGTGAGCGTGTATGTATGTACGTGGGTGTGAGTGGAATATTACCCCAGTGCTAACAGTTCTATTCATATAGCCACTGGCCTGTAAACCACACTAAGTTGGTAACCAGACCTACAAGGAGAGAATGAGAAAGGTGAGAACTTTGATCTCAATGCACTGCTTCCCCCCTTACACACACACACGAACACACACACACGCACACACACACACACGCACGCACACACACACACACGCACACACACACACACACGGACACACACACACACACAGACACACACACACGCACACACACGCACTCACCCACGCACACACACACATACACACCATCTGCTCAGGCACAAACAAAATCATCTGTGTGTGAGTGTCAAAAGAAGAGAGAGTGAGTACATGTGTCTGATAGAGAGTGAGTACATGTGTATGATAGAGAGTGAGTACATGTGTCTGATAGAGAGTGAGTACATGTGTCTGATAGAGAGTGAGTACATGTGTATGATAGAGAGTGAGTACATGTGTCTGATAGAGAGTGAGTACATGTGTCTGATAGAGAGTGAGTACATGTGTATGATAGAGAGTGAGTACATGTGTCTGATAGAGAGTGAGTACATGTGTATGATAGTGAGTACATGTGTCTGATAGAGAGTGAGTACATGTGTCTGATAGAGAGTGAGTACATGTGTCTGATAGAGAGTGAGTACATGTGTATGATAGTGAGTACATGTGTCTGATAGAGAGTGAGTACATGTGTCTGATAGAGAGTGAGTACATGTGTCTGATAGAGAGTGAGTACATGTGTCTGATAGAGAGTGAGTACATGTGTCTGATAGAGAGTGAGTACATGGGTATGATAGAGAGTGAGTACATGTGTCTGATAGAGAGTGAGTACATGTGTCTGATAGAGAGTGAGTACATGTGTATGATAGAGAGTGAGTACATGTGTCTGATAGAGAGTGAGTACATGTGTCTGATAGAGAGTGAGTACATGTGTCTGATAGAGAGTGAGTACATGTGTCTGATAGAGAGTGAGTAGATGTGTCTGATAGAGAGTGAGTACATGTGTCTGATAGAGAGTGAGTAGATGTGTCTGATAGAGAGTGAGTACATGTGTCTGATAGAGAGTGAGTACATGTGTCTGATAGAGAGTGAGTACATGTGTCTGATAGAGAGTGAGTACATGTGTCTGATAGAGAGTGAGTTTTGCCCTCAGTGGCTACACTGCCTCCACATGCTGAGTCCATTAAAGGCCTGGGAGTGGATGGCCTCCACTAACGATGCTAATTAGAGAGGCAGACACAATGAATGCTTCATCTCTCCTCCCACCTGTCATATTCAAACCCACCACAGCCTAAAAAACCCCAGAGAAAATAACTTCCCTCTCTCCTCTTCATCTCCTCCTTTCTCTCCAAACAGTAGCACCCCATGAAGACAGATGAAACGTGTTTGTTTGAGTGGCGTTTCATGTTTTGCTAGGCTTCCTTGTGAAAACTCCAGGAAAAACTTTGCTACCTGTGTGTGCGTGCCTTTAATAGGGTTCTGTTTGATAAGAGAATGAACAGAGCCAGAGAATGAGAGAAAGGAGATAGAAATGAGGGATAGAAAAGACAAGGGGAGAAAAGGAGTGAGAGGACAGAGTGAATGAAGGGAGAGGTAGAAATAGGGAGGATATAGAGGGAAGAGAGTTGATAGAGAGAGAAAAGGGAGGCTGGATGAAGGGAAAGAGAGACGATAAAGGGAACAGAAAGAGAGCGAGGGGGTGAGAGGAAGTGGATAGAGGGGACAGAAGGAGAGAGGGGGGGTGAGAGGAAGTGAATAGAGGGGACAGAAAGAGAGAAGGGGGGTGAGAGGAAGTGAATAGAGGGAACAGAAGGAGAGAGGGGGTGAGAGGAAGTGAATAGAGGGGACAGAAAGAGAGAAGGGGGTGAGAGGAAGTGAATAGAGGGAACAGAAGGAGAGAGGGGGTGAGAGGAAGTGAATAGAGGGAACAGAAGGAGAGAGGGGGTGAGAGGAAGTGAATAGAGGGAACAGAAGGAGAGAGGGGGGGTGAGAGGAAGTAAATAGAGGGGACAGAGAATAGCCATTTTTGGTTCCAGGTAGAACCCTTTTTGGTTCCAGGTAGAACTTATTTGGGTTCCATGTAGAACCATCTGTAGAAAGGGTTCTACATGGAACCCAAAAGGGTGCTACCTGGAACCAAAATTACAGTTAATAACAGTAGTTTTCTGCATTTTACCCATAATGCAGTGCAACCTACAGTATTAATGCTGTAAACACATAGTACAGTATTTTGCTGTGTATTCTAAAGTAGCCGGAGACTGCCGTGCAGCTCGCCCAGGATTGTTGTGCAGAAAAAATACAGTATCAGCCCATGGAGAGAAGCACGAGAATGAACTCAACTTTCTGGAGTTTCCCTGTTAAACACTATCTACGTTTTCCTTTACTGTGGCAATTGTGATTGAATTAACACAATATTAGCCACTTTCAATGCACATAGTATTCAAAATTAACAACGCAAGAGATTTTGTTGTAGGCAGAACGCATCGGAGTAGGATTCTATTGCATTGACAGGCACGACTCGTACTCTGCACAGACAGGTGCGGCATAACCAATCAGAGCTGCAGTAGGCCTATATGCAAATAAATCATTGCCATATATGGATCCTTGCCATTTAGTTTGAACTGGACTGTTTTAACAGCACGAGTGGTCGTGAGTAGATGCGCTTGTTTTGAGATCAAAGCAAGAGCTGCATGTAGCCACATGGGCACATTTTGTCCATATCCTTTGCTAGTTAGTGAGTTATTAGCCCAGTTATAGATCATTTGTAGTCAGCAATAGGGGAGTGATTGCTTCCTACAAGAGCAAATAACGTGTACATTTCTAGATATCTTTGAAAAGTGAGTCGGGTAAAAGGGTCAGTGTTGTATTTTGAGGCAAGCTTGAATAAACTATGTAGCCAATAGGCAGAGGGTAGGATAATTTGTCTGATTCTCTGTAATAATGGTATAGGAATAATAATGCATTTTATTTTGTAAAGCGATTTCTTGCATTAAACCATCCAACTGAATTTGAATGAAAACCTCTAGTGAGGTAAGTACAAACGCACATGCACACGCACACGCACATGCACACGCACACTCACAAAACCAGCTTGATACAGTATGTCCCTTGTCACCTGTCTTTTTACACACAGAGTAACAGCCCTGGTGCTCTTTGTCTCTCATTCTATTATTTATTTTTCTGTGCTTTTCCTAAGGGTGAGACAAGCTAACAAATCAGAACGGAGTACATGTGGCACTGCTATAACAGCCTCCACTCTTCTGGAAAGGCTTACCACTAGATGTTGGAACAATGCTGTGGGGACTTGCTTCCATTCAGCTACAAGAGCATTTGTGAGGTCGGGCACTGATGTTGGGTGATTAGGCCTGGCTCGCAGTCGGCGTTCCAATTCATCCCAAAGGTGTTAGATGGGGTTGAGGTCAGGGCTCTGTGCAGGCCAGTCACGTTCTTCTACACCGATCTCAGTGGACCTGGCTTTGTGAACGGGGGCATTGTCATGCTGAAATACGAAAGGGCCTTCCCCAAAAGGGCCACATGTACACACAAACACACACATAGGGTGATATTATGTTGACTGTGCTTTGAGACTTTCTTCAATGCATCTCAATGCGTCATAAGACAGTAGGACGGTTGTTGGTTTTTTTATAATAAAAGTTCAAAATATGAATTGTTCAGGACCCTAGGATGGCAACACATAAATTATATAAGTGATATACAGTGGGGCAAAAAAGTATTTAGTCAGCCACCAATTGTGCAAGTTCTCTCACTTAAAAAGATGAGAGAGGCCTGTAATTTTCATCATAGGTACACTTCAACTATGACAGACAAAATGAGGGAAAAAAATCCAGAAAATCACATTGTAGGATTTTTATGAATTTATTTGCAAATTATAGTGGAAAATAAGTATTTGGTCACATACAAACAAGCAAGATTTCTGGCTCTCACAGACCTGTAACTTCTTCTTTAAGAGGCTCCTCTGTCCTCCACTCGTTACCTGTATTAATGGCACCTGTTTGAACTTGTTATCAGTATAAAAGACACCTGTCCACAACCTCAAAAGTCACACTCCAAACTCCACTATGGCCAAGACCAAAGAGCTGTCAAAGGACACCAGAAACAAAATTGTAGACCTGCACCAGGTTGGGAAGACTGAATCTGCAATAGGTAAGCAGCTTGGTTTGAAGAAATCAACTGTGGGAGCAATTATTAGGAAATGGAAGACATACAAGACCACTGATAATCTTCCTCGATCTGGGGCTCCACGCAGTTCTCACCCGTGGGGTCAAAATGATCACAAGAACGGTGAGCAAAAATCCCAGAACCACACGGGGACCTAGTGAATGACCTGCAGAGAGCTGGGACCAAAGTAACAAAGCCTACCATCAGTAACACACTACGCCGCCAGGGACTCAAATCCTGCAGTGCCAGACGTGTCCCCTGCTTAAGCCAGTACATGTTCAGGCCCGTCTGAAGTTTGCTAGAGAGCATTTGGATGATCCAGATGAGGATTGGGAGAATGTCATATGGTCAGATGAAACCAAAATATAACTTTTGGTAAAAACTCAACTAAATCGTGGTTTGGAGGACAAAGAATGCTGAGTTGCATCCAAAGAACACCATACCTACTGTGAAGCATGGGGGTGGAAACATCATGCTTTGGGGCTGTTTTTCTGCAAAGGGACCAGGACGACTGATCCGTGTAAAGGAAAGAATGAATGGGGCCATGTATTGTGAGATTTTGAGTGAAAACCTCCTTCCATCAGCAAGGGCATTGAAGATGAAACGTGGCTGGGTCTTTCAGCATGACAATGATTCCAAACACACCGCCCGGGCAACGAAGGAGTGGCTTCGTAAGAAGCATTTCAAGGTCCTGGAGTGGCCTAGCCAATCTCCAGATCTCAACCCCATAGAAAATCTTTGGAGGGAGTTGAAAATCCGTGTTGCCCAGCGACAGCCCCAAAACATCACTGCTCTAGAGGAGATCTGCATGGAGGAATGGGCCAAAATACCAGCAACAGTGTGTGAAAACCTTGTGAAGACTTACAGAAAACGTTTGACCTCTGTCATTGCCAACAAAGGGTATATAACAAAGTATTGAGATAAACTTTTGTTATTGACCAAATACTTATTTTCCACCATAATTTGCAAATAAATAAATTAAAAATCCTACAATGTGATTTTCTGGATTTCTTTTTCTCATTTCGTCTGTCATAGTTGAAGTGTACCTATGATGAAAATTACAGGCCTCTCTCATCTTTTTAAGTTGGAGAACTTGCACAATTGGTGGCTGACTAAATACTTTTTTGCCCCACTGTAAATACATTTTGTTGTTTGACATGACAACAAATGAATAAGCCAGGGAGTAATTATTGTGACAGGGTAGGAACCAACGAGTTTCCTAAGGGACCCTATACGATGTTATATTACATGTTTTCTCATGTAGCCACAATTAAATGTTTTGGTATTTTAGTAATTTAGCAGACTCTGTTATCCAGAGCGACTTAGCTGGCAAATTCATTTATGATTTAGAAGATACTTTTGTATACCATCAACATGCTGATCTAGGCCTACACCAGCAATGGTATTAGGCAATATTAGCTAGTTACGTTTGCTCTGACCCTGATTACGTTTACCTAGCTAGCTAGTTAACTAGTGATTTGCATTATTGGCTAACACAGTTTACTTTAGCCTCAAAGTGCTAAGAAAAGTCAAACTAGCTGTTTGTAGACAGTAAGATAGCTACACAAATGAATAAATATCTGTATATAGTAAATGATGGTATACCGTGCAGCCCTAGTGTAGCACTTAACTCTCTCCATAGAAAAGGCAGTGAATGTAGCCATGTCGTCCTTATGCTAAACACAGTGATGCTGTCCTGATGCTAAACACAGTGATGCTGTCCTGATGCTAAACACAGTGATGCTGTCCTGATGCTAAACACAGTGATGCTGTCCTGATGCTAAACACAGTGATGCTGTCTTGATGCTAAACACAGGGATGCTGTCCTGATGCTAAACACAGTGATGCTGTCCTGATGCTAAACACAGTGATGCTGTCCTGATGCTAAACACAGTGATGCTGTCCTGATGCCTTTCTACACTGAAGAGGATGCAGATGCACATGATCTATGAAACACACACTATTGATTCCGCCTGCATGCCGCCCACACACACAAGGCCCTGTCCAGTGAGTGTGTGTGTGCTTAAGTGGTACTGTAGTTAGGATGCAGCGGCTAAAGCTGCTCTCTTAAACGCCACTCATGTTCTCAACAGCTCAGAAAGGGTTAGTAACACTCGCTAATGAGCGCTTCATTCCAATCCATCACACACGCACAAACGCACACACATCTCAGTCTGTCCATGTCACATACTTCAGCTCAATCCCTTTTTATTCCATTACCCCCATTCCTCTCAGGACAACACCTCTCCTAATCCACTATCTATTCCTCTCTATCCATTTCCTTCTTTGTTTTCTAGCAGGTTGACGTTTATTGGGATGAGTGTTGTCCTGGAGGCAGAACTGAGCGATATCCGCTCGATGGACCAGCCGCAACGTCAAAATTGGCAATATAGTAACAATTCATGATTTATTTTGTTGCTTTTCGGTCTTCATTTAAAATGGAACTGACAGTGTTCTAACTACTTTGCAGATATGAAACAAACAGACAATCAGAATATCAGTCAAAAATATCAAATTCCCAGTTCATGCTACAAAACCAACTTTATAAGACGTTTTAATAATAAGTTTATTTTGACTCAACATACCATGCCGTATACTAAGGCATTGTTGGCAGAAAAGATGGATGCAGTTTAATGCATGATTCATATAATTCACCAATACATTTCTTGGTAGTCTAAAACATATTGCTATCAGGTATTAAATCACAGCTTGCCTGGTACATTGTTTGCTGCTTCCACCTATTCGAGATGCACTGTTTCAGTTTCAATTACTCAATATATTGGACAAAAATGGATACATGTAACTAAGGCTGGGAATGTCAATACAATGAAACTAGCAAGGGTTATAATCACAAGTCAGTTATAACATGGCTAATATGCTAGCGTATCTATTTATGTAGCAAGCTAAAAAACAGAGACTAATGTTAGCTAGATAGCTTGCTAGCTGCTAGGAGGATGTCATGCCATTGGAGGAGTGGGTGAGTGACCGACCGACTTTTTCACCTCATGTCGTTTTTCGGTGGCTACAGCAAGAGATCCAGGTGTCATTTGGTTAGCTAGCAATAAATGTGAATCGCTTTGCTAGCTTCCTAGCTAGCTAGCTATGCTGAACAACTGTTATGCAGTTAGCATACACTACATTGCCAGAAGTATGTGGACATATTGCTTCCAACATCATGTGCATTAATATGGAGTTGTCCTGCCTTTGCTGCTTTAACAGCCTCCACACTTCTGGAAAGGCTTTCCACTAGATGTTGGAACATTGCTGTGGGGACTTGCTTCCATTTAGCCACAAGAGCATTAGTGAGGTTGGGCACTGAAGTTAGGCATTTAGGCCTGTCTCGCATTGGAGAATCTTAAATTCCCAGTTCATGCTACAAAACCAACTTTATAAGACGTTTTAATAATAAGTTTATTTTGACTCAACATACCATGCCGTATACTAAGGCATTGTTGGCAGAAAAGATGGATGCAGTTTAATGCATGATTCATATAATTCACCAATACATTTCTTGGTAGTCTAAAACATATTGCTATCAGGTATTGCTATCTGCAGCACACCACCAATCAGGCCTTTATGGTAGTGTCCAGATGTAAGCCACTCCTCATTAAAAGGCACATGACAGGCACATGATGACGGTGGCAGCATCATGCTGTGGGGATGTTTTTCAGTGGCAGAGACAAGGACACTAATCAGGATCGAGGAAAAGATGAACTGAGCAAAGTACAGAGAGATCCTTGATGAAAACCTGCTCCAGAGCACTCAGGACCTCAGACTGGGGGCGAAGGTTCACCTTTCAACAGGACAACGACTCTAAGCATACAGCCAAGACAACGCAGGAGTGGCTTCGGCACAAGTCTCTAAATGTCCTTGAGTGGCCCAGCCAAAGCCTTGAACACGATCGAAAACTATCTCTGGAGAGACCTGAAAATAGCTGTGCAGCGACGCTCCCCATCCAACCTGACAGAGCTTGAGAGGATCTGCAGAGAAGAATGGGAGAAACTCCCCAAATGCAGGTGTGCCAAGCTTGTAGCGTCATACCCTACATAAGAGACACGGATGGAATTTGCTGTATGTTTGATGAGAAACTGCATATTGCAAATGTACGGTCCCTTACTAGACGTCCGAAATTGTTTCTAAAATAGGCCGACGGCGTCGGGCCGTGCCCCAGGGCCGTGCCCCAGGGCCGAATCTTCCAGGAAGTCATCAAACAAAGTTTCTCTGACATTCGGTGTCCGTTTAATAAAATAAATTCATTTTTGTCATTTTTCCGCCCTTCAGGTTAATCCCACCAGATGGCGAATGGCTTCTTATTGCAAATGTACAAAACATACACCTAATTGACCTGGCTTTTTCTCCTAAACGGAAAAGACTTCGAAGACGAAACTTGGTGGGCATGGGTTTGGCCAAATGGGCTGTTGGCCCTGAAACAGGATGGCGTCAGGGACTCACGGTTTTTGAGTTAAGGCCCATTTTCTGGGATTAAAGGTGAAAAATGGAAATAGAGCGCTAATTTGACAGCTTCATGTCAAAGTACATGAACCTACGGTGTAAGGAAAAAAGAACCAGACATTTATCTGTTTTAATTTTCGATAAATTGTAAAATGTACAATTCATAATGTTGAGAAAAATATATTTTTTCCCCAAAAAAGTTATGGATCCAGTTGCAGCGTGTTCAGACGAATCCGTTAACGTGGGTTTCGGAGCTCTACGTGATTTCTGTGATTTTCTGTGATTTTCTGAAATCACACACACGCACAGTCAATGGGGAAGGACACAGTGAGGGGCTTACAGACAGACACTGCCAGACAGACAACTTTAGAAACCCATTATAGACCTTTAGTCGATAGTGCACGGTGAGTTACGGGGCTCTAGAAGGTTCTCAGGCCGAGAAACAGCCTTGTACATTTGCAATATTTTCAATTCATTTTTACATCGCAAAAATGACAAAATTTCCAGAGTCCCAGAGTCACAAGGCTAGGTGCATTAGAACCGCCTCGGCCCATAGAGACGGACCCTAACGTTTCTGTCCGATAGCTCATTCAAGGACCCCATAGCAATGCCCGGAAAACGTGGAATTTCAGCACCAATTAAGGTCGCTGCTCGGACTCCAAATGACCTATCGAGCCGAAACTCGAGATTCGGGGTCGCCTCACCTAGGCCTACGCATATTGTCAGAACTGGACCCGCAGCTAGAACGTAACTAGGTGTTTTACATTTTTACTATGATTTAAACAGAAGACGCTGTGAATTTTGAGCCTGCCCTGACATATGTGATAGTTGGCTTCTAAACGAGTTGGAAAAAGTGGGTTTGGTGTCAGTTTTTATCAGTTTGGTGTCAGAATGATATCTAATTGACTGATGGACGCTGACTTGCTGGCTGACTTTTGTACATTTGCAATAAGATTAAATAGGGCTGAAACATCACCAAAATGACAGACTGAAATCAACACTAAAAAGTGCATCACCATAGTCTCTAGGCCGTGCCGAGTTCAACGAGACACCCCACTTGACTGTATCTCGCTCTGACCTCTTAGACTGTGCAAAAAAGTAGGCCCAAAATGAAGCCTGGCCCTAAATGTCAGCTGCTTTTGGGTGACAGCGGCAGACCCGTTTGGGTTAGAAGCACAATTCAACTTCAGGAACGTTCCTTAGGTCCTCCCGATCTGTGCAAGCCTAACCGTGACCGTGTGGCATTAACCCTTAACAGTAAAAACAGTGTTTTTTCATCTAACAGTTTGCTTTGACATCTCTCCCCATAGGAATACATTGCCTGCTCCCCTAAATTCAACCTGGTGCCTATGTGGGTTATGAATGCCTTATGAACCTGTCTTCAATAGCAATCCATCAGGCCGCTATGAGGTCTACCTGTGTTGATTCTAAGCTTCCTGGAGCAACCGGAAGTGGTTAAATTCACCCTAAAGGTGTTTTACAATACCCAACCTGCAGTTGTTGAAAAACAGACATTCAAACGTGTGTTAATCAGTCAGTTCTTAACTTACAGACTTAAAACTCAGGATTCTGTAAAAGCCTACCCCAATGAGGATATGTGTCTACCTACAGCTTCCTGTGACAACCGGAAGTGCATTACATTGGGGTCATAGGGGCTGTTTCGAAGGGTTAAAAAGGTCACATCTTTCCAAAACTTCATACGTGTGATTAGGCAACCCTCATGAACTGTAAATGAGTAATTTCTCCTATCAGATTTACAAGAAAACTCTCTCACACACACACACAAACACAGAGCTGGGATGGAGTGACACACTGTGGGGTATAAAGACACACAGAGCCTGCAATGGCATCACGATAGTCTCTAGACCTTGCCGAGTTCAACGAGATGCCCCGCTTGACCGTAGCTCACTTGGTCTGACCGCAGCAACCGTGCAAAAAAGTAGGCCCAAAATGAAGCCTGGCCCTAAATTTCAGCTGCTTTTGGGTGACAGCGGCAGACCCGTTTGGGTTAGAAGCACGATTCGACTTCAGGAACGTTCCTTAGGACCTCCCAATCTGTGCAAGCCTAACCGTGACCGTGTGGCATTAACCCTTAACAGTGAAAACAGTTTGCTATGACATCTCTCCCCATAGGAATACATTGCCTGCTCCCCTAAATTCAACCTGGTGCCTATGTGGGTTATGAATGCCTTATGAACCTGTCTTTGATGGCAATCCATCAGGCCACTATGAGGTCTACCTGTGTTGATTCTAAACTTCCTGGAGCAACCGGAAGTGGTTAAATTCACCCTAAAGGTGTTTTACAATACCTAACCTGCTGTTGTTGAAAAACAGACTTTCAAACCTGTGTGAATCAGTCAGTTCTTAACTTACAGACTTAAAACTCAGGATTCTGTAAAAGCCTACCCCAATGAGGATATGTGTCTACCTACAGCTTCCTGTGACAACTGGAAGTGCCTTAAATTGGGGTCACAGGGTCTGTTTCAAAGGGTTAAAAAGGTCACATCTTTCCAAAACTTCACATGTGTGATTAGGCAACCCCAATGAACTGTAAATCAGTAATTTCTCCCATTAGAATCCCTTGAAAAACTCACACACGCACACAGTCCATGGGGAATGACATAGTGTGGGGCTTACAGACACAGACTGCCTGCAATAGTTACTTTCGTTCTAACTATTAAAGAACCGTCAGACCTCGAGCTCTGAAACTTTAGAACCCTTTTCTAGAGCTTATGTCGATAGTGCATGGTGAGTTATGGGGCTCTAGACGGTTCACAGGCCGAGAAACAGCCTCGTACATTTGCAATATTTTCAATTCATTTTTACATCGCGAAAATGACAAAATGTCTAAATGTCCCAGAGACACAAGGTTAGGTGCATTAGATCCGCCTTGGCCCATAGAGACGGACCCTAACGTTTCTGTCCGATAGCTCATTCAAGGACCCCATAGCAACGCCCGGAAAACTTGGATTTTCAGCACCAATTAAGGTCGCTGCTCGGGCTCCGAATGACCTATCGAGCCGAAAACTCGGGATTTGGGGTTGCCTCAACTAGGCCGACACATAACGTCGGAACTGGACCCGCAACTAGAACGTAACTAGGTGTTTTACGTTTTTATTATAGTGACTTGATGGCAGACTTTTGTCCATTTGAAATAAGTTAAAACCGTTGAGCCCAGCCATCCCGAGTTCAACGGGCCAGTCAATTTGGGCATTTCTGCAGTATTTTAGAGCTTGTCAAATTAATGATGTTAAAAGCCCATTGAAACATATTGCAAATGTACTGTACATTTGCAATATGTTTCAATGGGCTTTTAACATCACGGATATGGCACGCTGAAATCAACACCAATGAGCGATGGAGAGGTACCACTATCAATCCTGGCCATCCTGAGGTCAACGGGCAGTCAATTGGGCATTTCTACAGTATTTTAGAGCTTGTCATATTCGTGATGTTAACAGCCCATTGAAACATATTGCAAATGTACTGTACATTTGCAATATGTTTCACTGTACATTTGCAATATGTTTCAATGGGCTTTTAACATCACGAATTTGACATGCTGAAATCAACACCAATGAGCAATGGAGAGGAACCATGATCACTGCCCGGCCATCCCGAGTTCAACGGGCCAGTCAATTGGGCATTTCTGTAGTATTTGGGAGCCTGTCAAATTTGTGAGGGTAAATGCCCATTGTAAGACATTGCAAATTGACAGCCGTGCACCTGGTAATTGAAACGGTTTACCATGAGCATATTTTAAATATGAATGCCTTTAGGAGGGTGCAAGGTATCCCTAGCTGGTTAGGGAGCACCCCCCACCTGTGGCCATCCAATAGGGGGCACCCCTGGTCATTTTGGACATTTTTCAAAAAATCTTTAAAAAAACAACAGAGTCTCACTTCTCTCTCATCAAACATGACAAATAGACCCTATAGGATGATTCAGGGCTTAACATAGTGATATATATATCATTTTGTCAGTTTAAATACCATTTGGACATTGTTCACTGACTTTTGGGTTCGGAAGCCGACTTCCTATGATCATATATGTAAATGGACATAACATCATGATTTGGCACTTTCAATACTTTGTATGGAATCTTATGGCATTTGTACATTTCTTATGCCATTTGGACATGGGTCATTGACTTTTGACTTCCTATGGTAACATATTGCAAATGGACAAAACATATGCCATTTGGACATTGACTTTTGACTTCCTATGGTAACATATTGCAAATGGACAAAACATAGGCCTTATGGACAATAAAGTTAATAAAACTAAATCAATAAAATGAGACAAAGGTATGTTTATACACATCTTATATACGTGTTATTATCAAAAAAATCTAAAGAATCGCGAAAAACGGTCCAGAAAGCATTTTTTTAGGGGCGTAGGTATTTTTTTTTTTAAATGTCCAAATTTGACCCTTGGGTCTTGACTTCATGTACATATGCAATATGAATTGACCCGTTGGAGCGCGCTCGCCACCTATAGTAATTTTGAGTTATTACATTTGGCATTTGCCATATGCCATTTGCCATAAGTTTTGATTGATCTGCCGTCCATTTGGGCACTCTTTTCCATCGTGTGTATGTTTCGTGCAATGGCAATATGTTGCCATTCATTTGTGTCCATTTCATGGGGGTCTTCCCTTACCAATGTCATGATGTGGCCCTTTCTGGGTATAGATCGTGGCATCCCACTCTCACTCTCCTACACCCAGGTTCTGTTATCTCAGGTCGTAATTTACTGGAGGAGACTCTCTCCCCCTGGCCATGCAGAAATAGAGACACATAGAGAGAACAAAGGATTTCACATGGGAAACTCCTCAATCACCAAAATGGGAATTTGATAAAAAAGGTTCACTTGTAAGAAGGTGGGAATGGTCCGTGGACACTTAAGGGACAGGTATGTCGAGTGTGTTTCATTTGGTGACCTCAGAGAGGACAGGAAACACTCAACTATATCTCTGAATATGTACCTTTCTCAATTATGGGGTTTGCATCTAATTCTTGTATAAAATGAATGTGTCAAGATGAAACTTTTTGTGAAATGATGTAATATGATGTTAAACCTTTAATGTGAAAGAATTGTTTAAGAAGTTTAACGAAGTCATTGGCCCACCCCCGTGAGCACAGACATGATCTGGCGTCATAGACCCGCCTTTTCTATTGTTACAAATAAAATGATGAAATCATCTCCTGACTAAGCAAACCCACAGCGTGAGTTGTGACTGCGGATATTTATTGTATTCCTAACCATACCACGTGGATCATGGGCTACACGGCTGGAAATGGTTAAACTCTGACACTATCGATCCCTACAGAATAAGAGCAAATCTTAGATACTAATTACTAGTCTGCAGCTTGAAATTATGTCAACCTGGGATGCGAAGACCGACAACCGCCGAAAAAACTATTTTATGAGAACATTTCTGAATGGTAATCTGAAGTATCCATTCTAACCACAAAATACTTTGATCTTCAGGAAAGCAGAGAGAGTGAGATGCTCGGATGAACTCTCCGACAGACAGACGGACAATTCCAACAGAGATCCCAACGACACACTGGGCGTAAATATATATTGATTGCAATTATTTTCCCAAATGAGTGAGCGTTCATGTGCAAAGGTTTAGCATTTCAATTCACATGATTATCAATTGTGTAGTGACTCCTTTTGTCTTTACCGCCCTCTTCAGTCAACACCCACTTCCCTTTGTCCACCAAGCCGTCATATCGGCTTAGCCCACTAGGGAACCTCCCCTACAATTTCCTTGTAACCATAACTGTTATTTGTTTATGTATTTCTGTGACTATTTAGTTAGTTAGTAAATAAATGATTAAGACAATTGGTGTATGGATGATTTGGTTGTACAACTGACTAATAATGGTGACTTTGACATTGATTCCCTGGTCCACCGCTATGCAGACGACACCATTCTGTATACTTCTGGTCCTTCCTTGGACACTGTGTTAACTAACCTCCAAATGACCTTCAATGCCATACAACACTCCTTCCGTGGCCTCCAACTGCTCTTAAACGCTAGTAAAACTAAATGCATGCTTTTCAACCGTTCGCTGCCTGCGCCCGCCCGACTAGCATCACTACCCTGGATGGCTCTGACCTAGAATATGTGGACAACTACAAATACCAGGTGTCTGGCTAGACTGTAAACTCTCCTTCCAGACTCACATTAAACATCTCCAATCCAAAATTAAATCTAGAATCGGCTTTCTATTTCGCAACAAAGCCTCCTTCACTCACGTCGCCAAACTTGCCCTAGTAAAACTGACTATCCTACCAATCCTCGACTTTGGCGGTCATCTACAAAACAGCTTCCAATACTCTACTCAGCAAACTGGATGCAGTCTATCACAGTGCCATCCGCTTTGTCACCAAAGCCCCTTATACCACCCACCACTGCGACCTGTATGCTCTAGTCGGCTGGCCCTCGCCCGGTACTCGTCGCCAGACCCACTGGCTCCAGGTCATCTACAAGTCCCTGCTAGGTAAAGCCCCGCCTTATCTCAGCTCGCTGGTAACCATAGCAGCACCCACCCGTAGCACGCGCTCCAGCAGGTATATCTCACTGGTCACCCCCAAAGCCAATTCCTCTTTTGGCCGCCTTTCCTTCCAGTTCTCTGCTGCCAATGACTGGAACGAACTACAAAAATCACTGAAACTGGAGACACTTATCTCCCTCACTAGCTTTAAGCACCAGCTGTCAGAGCAGCTCACAGATCACTGCACCTGATCATAGCCCATCTGTTAATAGCCCAACCAACTACCTCATTCTCTACCGTATTCATTTATTTAACTTGCTCCTTTGCACCCCAGTATTTCTACTTTGCACATTCATCTACTGCATATCTACCATTCCAGTGTTAAATTGCTATATTGTAATTACTTCGACCACCATGGCCTATTTATTGCCTTATGTTCCTTATCTTACCTCATTTGCACACATTGTATATAGATATATTTTTTTCTATTGTATTATTGACTGTATGTTTGTTTACTCCAATGTGTAACTCTGTGTTTTTGTTTGTGTCGAACTGCTTTGCTTTATCTTCGCCAGGTCGCAGTTGGAAATGAGAACTTATTCTCAACTTGCCTACCGGGTTAAATAAAGGTAAAATAAAATTTAATAAAAATTAAATAAAAGTCACGTAATAATAATTACAGAGAATGATGATATAACAGTCTTCACTTTAATGATGCCAAAGATACGACACCAAGAAGCCTCGAGCCTGTAATCACTGCCAAAGGTGCTTCAACAAAGTACTTAGTAAAGGGTCTGAATACTTATGTAAATGTGATATTTCAGTTTTTTATACATTTACAAAAATGTCTTAAAACCAGTTTTTGCTTTGTCATTATGGAGTATTGTGTGTAGATTGATGAGGGGGGAAAAACTATTGAAAACATTTTAGAATAAGGCTGTAACATAACAAAATATGGATAAAGTCTAAATACTTTCTAAATGCACTGTATAGTGGTGATTGGGCAACAAAATTGAACACATCCACTGTGAACAACATTCAATAAATGTTCACCAAATATCCACCCGAGTTGAGTTTTCATTAACAAACATAGATGATATATCCTGAATAAATGTGTGTGCTTGATAGTCTTGAAGTATTTATGTAGTATTAGTAGTACTGGTAGTGATGCCAGTAATAAAGGTAGTCATAGGATTTTCATTGGCTATTGGGTTAGTTATAGTGACCTATTTTTGGATGGTTTGTAGGTGTGGAGTTATTATAGTGGGTTATAGTTGGCTAATATATTAGGCTAGAGTGAGTAATATAGCATCATAAGCCATGGAATGTGTTTTTAAGCTCTGAAAGTTTTGATTTCCATTTAGAATGTTGAAGCCTGCAGTTCTGCAATTGAAGTTAATGGGGATTCAACAAGTCTGTAGGTTGTAGTATGAACTGTAGGCAAAATCTGTATTGAAGCAATCTTAGTTCCGTCTGTCCGCAAAATTCAACATTGTGTCACGTTCAGGCCTGATAGTTATAGGCTGGCGTGTTTAGTTTCGTTTTGGTGTAGGTTTTTTTCGTTCTAGGTGTTGTGTTTCTATGTTGGGGTAATGGTTCTCAATTAGAGGCAGCTGTGTGTCGTTGCCTCTAATTGGGAACCATATATATGTTTGGGGTTATTCACTAGTATTTTGTGGGTTATTGTTTGTGCATAGCTTTGTTGTCGTTAAGTTATGTTTCAATGTTATGATATTCGTTCGTTCGTTTCGTTTTGTTTATTGTTTTGCCAGTTATGTTGATTAATAAAGAATGTATACTGGATACCTCGCTGCGCCTTGGTCTGTCCCTTCAGGAGATTGTGACACATTGGTTGGTGTCCATAGCTAAAACAGATCTAGAGCAGGACTTGGCAAATCCAAATGTTTCCTTTGAAGTCTATGGAGCTTGCATGCAAATATAAACAGTTGTAGTTCTAAAGGTACAAATAATATCAACTATATTTTGACCAGGAATCTAAGTTGAGTCAGTGTGTACATGTCAACGTTGGTTTGGTGTTAGTATCTTTAACGATTCAAAAGCAGTGGCCAGTTCAAATTCTTCCCTTTGTACCCTATGAATTGTTTATGGAAATGTAACATGGTTATAGTTCCAAAAGTACAAATAGTATCAACAATCTTTTGACAAGGAATCTAAGTTGAGTCACATTCAAAGTTAGTTTAGTGTTTGTAGCATAAACGATTCAAGAACAGTGGCACACATTTTAAATGGTTATAGTTGAAAAGTATACATAGTATCAAAAAGCTGTATACAAGCAAATTATTCCAAACTGGTCTGCGTGTTTATAAGTTTGAATGGTGTTTCAGGCTTTAACGGTTCAAGAGGAATGGCGGCTCCATTTTTTAACTATCGTCTCCATTCAAGTCTATGGCCATTGATGGCCATTGAAATGCTTTGGGATTTATACAAATGTTGTTGTAGTATGAAAAGTATAAGTATTATCGATAAAAAAAAATCAAGCAATAGGCCCTTTTATTTTTGTCTGGCTTGCCATTCCAAATAAAATGTAATATTTTTGGTTCATAATATTTAAAAAGCAGGTGTAGGCAAAACCATAAGCAAATAGGTAAACTGTGATATGACTAAAGAGATAATCAGGGTGATTTTCCCACAAAAAGACAGTAAAGACAGACGATATTTTCCTTTCCATGGTAGCAACGGCTTATCTATTTTTGCAAACTTTCTATTAAAATTTATTGGAGTGAGATCATTTCTATCTTTCGGGATTTGTATACCGAGTATGTCCACATCCCCGTCAGACCATTTTATTGGTAAACTACACGGTAATGTAAAATAAGCCTTTTTTGTGATCCAATACATAGTATAGTACACTTATCATAATTTGGTTTTAATCCAGAGAGGTTAGCAAAAGTATTTAGATCCTCTATGAGGCCATGGAGGGATTCTAATTGTGGTTTTAAAAGAACATGAATCATCAG
Source organism: Brachymystax lenok tsinlingensis (assembly GCA_030435695.1). NCBI lineage: Eukaryota > Metazoa > Chordata > Actinopteri > Salmoniformes > Salmonidae > Brachymystax > Brachymystax lenok. The sequence goes on along the minus strand of CM059797.1, from coordinate 27,987,207 downwards.
CGTACAATGACACCTTTGTTTTTAAGCCACGGATTTCTAATCCCTTAATATTATTGTTAGATCTCATTTTAACAGCTAACATTTTGATAAAAATAATAAATAGATATGCCGATTTTGTTGATAAAATTAAAACCAATCTTCTAGTTTAGATTTTTAGTGAAAATGAAGGTAAGTTAAATTGGTTTATCTATTTCTAGAAGGTATTACAGATCATAAGAGTACATTCTCACTGAAGTCAACTAGCTTGTATTGATTGTATATATATACACGTTGTGTTCTATTTAAGCGGAGCTGTGATGCTTGTGAAACCTAACAGCTACGTCTCACTCTTGGCAGTAGCTAGGGACAGACGTTATATCATTATCTAGCTAGCTAATATTATATCCTGACAACATTGACTCTTCAAATATTTTGTTTAATTATCTTAGCCATATATTCACAATTGAATTAAAGTCAGATTCTGCATCTCTCTCTCTCTCTCTCTCTCTCTCTCTCTCTCTCTCTCTCTCTCTCTCTCTCTCTCTCATAGCTACTGCATTTAACAAGAAACTTTTGCTAGCTAGCCATTTAGAATTATGGGATATCAACAATCAAGCTCTTAACTTCAACAAACACAGCAATCTCTTTCTTACCTTAAGTTATATATGCACATATTTTATCTTCCATGTTGATATTTAGTCACCACAAAATAATCAAAAAGAGGTCCTGTCTAGCTCCTTGTGAAGATCAGACAATTTATTCAAAATGTCACTGTCCTGCACATGACTGTACTGTATCAATCAGGTCAGCTACGTTGGTCAGTTCTTTCTCCATTGCTCGAAATGTGAACAAATTCCGCTTGGTTTGTTGTGAAAATGATTTTTAAAAAGTCAAAAAAGAGTCCAGTCCTCAGGCTAGCTACCACCTAGCTTGCCAAGTCACAAACATAAAAACCATAACGGTCCCGAGCTGTCATACTACTAGTAACGCAACTAGCTAGCTAGCTACAGAGGTGCTTAATAACATCAAGATTTCAGCATGGCTAGTGATGTGACCAGAGCCGGTGTTAGGCGGTGCAGCGGTGGGCATTTGATCCTACTGATATAAACCCATATACACAGTTGAAGCCGGAAGTTTACATACACCTTAGCCAAACACATTTAAACTCAGTTTTTCACAATTCCTGACATTTAATCCAAGTAAAAATTCCCTGTCTTAGGCCAGTTAGGATCACCACTTTATTTTAAGAATGTGAAATGTCAGAATAATAGTAGAGAGAATGATTTCTTTCAGCTTTTATTTCTTTCATCACATTCCCAGTGGGTCAGAAGTTTACATACACTTAATTAGTATTAATAAGCACCATTATTAAGTTTGCAGACGACACAACAGTGGTAGGCCTGATCACCAACAACGACGAGACAGCCTATAGGGAGGAGATCAGAGACCTGGCCGCTTGGTGCCAGAATAACAACTTCTCCCTCAATGTAACCAAGACTAAGGAGATGATTGTGGACGACAGGAAAAGGAGGACCGAGCACGCACCCATTCTCATCGACGGGGCTGTAGTGGAGCAGGTTGAGAGCTACAAGTTCTTTGGTGTCCACATCAACAACAAACTAGAATGGTCCAAACACACCAAGACAGTCGTTAAGAGGGCACGACAAAGCCTATTTCCCCTCAGGAAACTAAAAAGATTTGGCATGGGTCCTGAGATCCTCAAAAGATTCTACAGCTGCAACATCAAGAGCATCCTGACTGGTTGCATCACTGCATGGTACGGCAATTGCTCGGCCTCTGACCGCAAGGCACTACAGAGGGTAGTGCGTACGGCTAAGCTGCCTGCCATTCAGGACCTCTACACCAGGCAGTCAGAGGAAGGCCTAAAAATTGTCAAAGACCCCAGCCACCGCAGTCATAGACTGTTCGGTACCGCATGGCAAGCGGTACCGGAGTGCCAAGTCTAGGACAAAAAGGCTTCTCAACAGTTTTTACCCCCAAGCCATAAGACTCCTGAACAGGTAATCAAATGGCTAGCCGGACTTTTTGCTTTGTGCTCCCCCCAACCCCTCTATTACACTGCTGCTACTCTCTGTTTATCATATATGCATAGTCACTTTAACTATACATTCATGTACATACTACCTCAATTGGGCCGACAAACCAGTGCTCCCGCACATTGGCTAACCGAGCTATCTATCTGCATTGTGTCCCGCCACCCACCACCCACGAACAGAGAGTAGCTACTGCTACTCTCTGTTCATAATATATGCATAGTCACTTTAACCATAGCTACATGTACATACTAGCTAAATCAGCCTGACTTACCAGTGTCTGTATGTAGCCTCGCTACTTTTATGGCCTCGCTACTGTATATAGCCTGTCTTTTTACTGTTGTTTTATTTCTGTACTTACCTATTGTTCACCTAATACCTTTTTTGCACTATCGTAAGTAAGCATTTCAGTGTAAGGTCTACACCTGTTTTATTTGGCGCATGTGACAAATAAACTTTGATTTGATATTTGGTAGCATTGCCTTTAAATTGTTTAACTTGGGTCAAACGTTTCGGGTAGCCTTCCACAAGCTTCCCACAATAAGTTGGGGGAATTTTGGCCAATTCCTCCTGACAGAGATGGTGTAACTGAGTCAGGTTTTTAGGCCTCCTTGTTCGCAACACGCTTTTTCAGTTATGCCCACACATTTTCTATAGGATTGAGGTCAGGGCTTTGTGATGGCCACTCCAATACCTTGGCTTTGTTGACCTTAAGACATTTTTCCACAACTTTGAAAGTATGCTTGGGGTCATTGTCCATTTAGAAGACCTATTTGCGAACAAGCAAATCCTGACTGATGTCTTGAGATGTTGCTTCAATATATCCACATAATTTTCCTCATGATGCCATCTATTTTGTGAAGTGCACCAGTCCCTCCTGCAGCAAAGCACCCACACAACATGATGCTGCCACCCCCGTGCTTCATAACGATGGTCATTATGGCCAAACAGTTCTATTTTTGTTTCATCAGACCAAAGGACATTTCTCCAAAAAGTACGATCTTTGTCCCCATGTGCAGTTGCAAACCGTAGTCAGTTTTTTTTTATGGTGGTTTTTGAGCAGTGGCTTCTTCCTTGCTGAGCGGCCTTTCAGGTTATGTCGATATAGGACTCGTTTTACTGTGGATATAGATACTTTTTGTACCTGTTTCTTCACAAGTTCGTTTGAGGTTGGTCTGGGATTGATTTGCACTTTTCGCACCAAGGTACGTTCATCTCTAGGAGACAGAACGCGTCTCCTTCCTGAGCGGTATGACGGCTACCTGGTCCCATGGTGTTTATACTTGCGTACTATTGTTTGTACAGATGAATGTGATACTTTCAGGCATTTGGAAATTGCTCCCAAGGATGAACCAGACTTGTGAAGGTCAACAATTTATTTTCTGAGGTCTTGGCTGATTTCTTTTGATTTTCCCATGATGTCAAGCAAAGAGACATTGAGTTTGAAGGTAGGCCTTGAAATACATCCACAGGTACACCTCCAATTGACTCAAATGATGTCAATTAGTCTATCAGAAGCTTCTAAAGCCATGACATGACAATTTTCCAAGCTGTTTAAAGGCACAGTCAACTTAGTGTATGTAAACTTCTGACCCAATGGAATTGTGATACAGTGAAATAATCTGTCTGTAAACAATTGTTGGAAAAAGTTATTGTGTCGTGCACAAAGTAGATGTCTTAACCAACTTGCCAAAACTATAGTTTGTTAACAAGAAATTTGTGGAGTTGTTGAAAAACAAGTTTTAATGACTCCAACCTAAGTGTACGTAAACTTCCGACTTCAACTGTAAGTATTACTCAACTTTGGGGCAGGAAAGTTCGGCTTACATACAGTTCATTCCTGAGTTGTCTCAACACATTTGCCAAAGTTGAGTAAACTAGAAATCGTGTTGCAGCTGGTTAACTAGATTTTTTTACGTTGACTCAACTTCATTTTTTTTTTTACAGCTGATAGCAGTATCTGGTATAATAAACAGAGTTTGATTGTAACAGAGTCATATGTCAAATTTAGGGTAGGGCTGCTCATTTGAATTTCCTGTCATTTGTGGCTACACTAAATTTGTAAATTTATCACCAATGTTCCAGGATCAACAAGTTGTGCTCTTCACTCTGTAGAAATGACTCAGTTGAAAGAGACAGACTCTCCAATCTGCTGGTGACAGAGTACTATATAGGTAGAGAACATTGAAGAGAACAAACCTATGTCAATAGCAACAATTGGACAAAAACTCAGCTAGAACCTTATAGTCCCAAGCTCTCGATCTGTAAAAAACACAAACTAAGAGCAGAGTACAAGGAAATGTTTTATTGCATAGATAACAGACCTTAGGGTCCTCAATGGAAGATTCTGAAAGTTTCCCTGCTCCTTTCATGCTCGAGGTCAAGTGCTGGGAGAACAAGCGCACGCACATACGACCTCACAGATTCATTCTCTTTGTGGGCATGTGTATGTGTGTGTGTGTGTGTGTGTGTGTGTGTGTGTGTGTGTGTTCTTTGTGCGAGATCGATTTATTCTTCTCACTACAGAAGAGTTCTGTGGGATATAAAGATGTAGCCATGAATGGCTGCCATCCTCAAGAACGCTTCTTGTTTCTTTTTCTGTCTCTCTTTGATGAGCACATTGAGGTGACCTGTGGTTCAAGGGTCGTGGAACTGCACAGATTGACGTCAAAAACATTAAAAAAATCACTCTCTTCTGCCGCCTTCAACTGCAATTACTCAAAAAATGGTTCCCGCTTACAATGTCAACCTTCAAGAACAAACACACACATCCACCCCCCCCACACACACCCCCACACACACACACACACACACACACACACACACACACACACACACACACACACACACACACACACACACACACACACACACACACACACACACACACACACACACACACATAGGGAAAAGGAATGGGCAAGGACATTGTGTGTAATAGTCTGTGATGTTTTGAAATTTAGTGATGCTGTCAGTCCCAGTAATATGTCTCCTGTTGTTCTGCTAACAGTGGTAATAGTCTGTGATGTTGTCCCATTGTGCTTCTGATAGATCCTGATTACTCCCACTGAGATACAGTGAGGCTGAGAGACGGTGAGGCAAAGTGTGTGTGTGTGTCTGGGAGTTGGGTTAGGGCTAGGTCAGTATGGTGTTTACGAGGTAGGGGAGGGTTGTGTGTGTGCGTGTGCGTGTGTGTGTGTGTCTGTCAGAGGGGTGGTTGCTTGAGTGCGGGGTTTAGAGAGTGGTGTTTAGAAGGGCGGAAGTGTACCCCCCTTTCCAGACTCCAGGCCCCAGGGAGGTCAGCTCCTCTTGACCCCTGCGTTCCACAGTCAGGCACCACAACAAGGCCCCCACACATACACACACATACATATACATGCATGCACGCGCACACACAAAAGATCCTCCAAACACATTTAGGTCAAACACACACATGTATGCTGGCACTCACACACTCACACACACACACACACACACACACACACACACACACACACACACACACACACACACACACACACACACACACACACACACACACACACACATACTCAAGAAAAACACGTGTACATGCACACACCCGTCCACCTCCTGTGTGTAATTGTACTTCCCTCACTCTATCCCTCCACTTTTTCCCTGTCCTCTCGCACTTCCCTCTCTCCCCCTGCACTCCTCTCTTAACAGACTAAACAATTGTGACTTAGCTGGGAAACAGCTTTGGATCCAGATGCTGTTTCTCTCTCTCCCTCATCCCTCACTCCCTTCCTCCTTCCCCCTCACTGACCTCTGCCTCTCCCTACCCCCTTCAGTCTCTCTCTCTCTCTCTCTCTCTCTCTCTCTCTCTCTCTCTCTCTCTCTCTCTCTCTCTCTCTCTCCATTCCTACCTTTGCCTCTTTCTCTTTCTCTCTCTTCTTTCAGCTTGCTTTGATTGGGGAGCAGGCACAGGAAGTCTCTCAGCAGTCCCCCCTCCCTCTTCTTCTTCTCCAACACTCCTCCCCCTCTCCTAGCCCCTCTCCTAGCCCCTCTCCTAGCCCCTCTTTCCCCCTCTCATAGCCCTTTTCCTAGACCCTCCCCTAGCCTCTCTCCTAGCCCCTCTCTCCCTCTTCTAGCCCCTCTCCCTCTCCTAGCCCATCTCTCCCTCTCCTAGCCCCTCTCTCCCTCTCCTAGCTGCTTTCCTAGCCCATCTCTCTCTCTCCTAGCCCCTCTCCTAGCACCTCTCTCCCTTTCCTAGCCCCTCTCTCCCTCTCCTAGCCCCTCTCCCAGCCCCTCTCCTAGCCCCTCTCTCCCTCTCCTAGCCCGACTCCTAGCCCCTCTCCTAGTCCCTCTCTCCCTCTCCTAGCCCCTCTCTCCCTCTCCTAGCCCGACTCCTAGCCCCTCTCTCCCTCTCCTAGCCCCTCTCCTAGCCCCTCTCTTTCTCTCCTAGCCCCTCTCTCCCTCTCCTAGCCCCTCTCTCCCTCTCCTAGCCCCTCTCTCCCTCTCCCAGCCCCACTCCTAGCCCCTCTCTCCCTCTCCTAGCCCCTCACCTAGCCCCTCTCCTAGCCCCTCTCTCCCTCTCCTAGCCCCTCTCCCAGCCCCTCTCCTAGCCACTCTCTTTCTCTCCTAGCCCCTCTCTCCCTCTCCTAGCCCCTCTCCTTGCCCCTCTCCTAGCCCCTTGCCTAGCCCCTCTCCGAGCCCCTCTCTCCCTCTCCTAGCCCCTATCCTAGCCACTCTCCTAGTCCCTCACCTAGTCCCTCTCTCCCTCTCCTAGCCCCTCTCTCCCTCTCCTAGCCCCTATCCTAGCCCCTCTCTCCCTCTCCTAGCCCCTCTCTCCCTCTCCCAGCCCCTCTCCTAGCCCCTCTCTCCCTCTCCTAGCCCTCTTTCATTAACACTCCAAATGAAAGAAAGTTTAGAGCTGCTCTTGTTTTCCTCTCTTGTGTTCTGTTTCTCAGGTGTTTATTACTGACCCAGCTGCAGCTGCCTGATCCACTCCTGCCCCAGTCTGCTCTCCCTCTCTATTTCCCCCCTCTTCCCTCACTCGTTCCCTTTTCTTACTCTCTTCTCTCTCTCTTATTTCCCTCTACCTTCTCTTTTTCCTTCTTTCTCTCCCTCTCTAATTTTGCTTTCTTTTGTCTGTGTTCACCTTGGACCTGTGGAGCGAAGGGAAAGAAGGAAAGGAAAAAAGCGAGGGATGATGAAATAAACAAAGGAGTGGCCCTGGTCACCAAAGGGTCAGAGGAAGGTCTACTAGGATAGCAGCATTCGTTTCCTTCCATTTCTTCACCCATCCCTCCATCCTCTCTTTTTTTGGTGTACAGTGTGTCTCTTTCAGCCTCACGGCTCACTGAGTGTTTATGGAATGCTCGTTCCGACTATAGACAGGACCAGGGATTCTGGGAAGGATTTGACCTCTTTTTCTTAACTGGGTGTGACTGACAACGTCCCACAGCTGCGGGTGCATTAGACATGTACACACAAACACTCAGGCGTGCTCACACACACACAAACACACACACCCCAGCATACACAGTTGCATTACAGATCTCATCAAATATAACAAACACCCACATGGGGGGGCGTAATACACACACAGAGGACAACACACACACATAACCGGCATGGAGGGCACACACACTCAGGGCAAGGTATTGCGATGCCAGAAAGACAGATCAGACACTGTCTCTCCTTTTCAGAGCCTACCAACCAGGGAGATATGGGGGATCAGCCCATCTCTTCTCCCTCTCGTCTCCCTCTCTCTTCCGTTTCTTCTGTTATGTGTTCCTCTAATAGGAATGAGCTAAATCAGTAGAGAGAAGGCCTAGCTGCTATTTCCCTGAATCGAATCCCAGCCTTACCACTCTATTAACTACAGGTCTTAGCTCGCTTCAGACTGCATTTGTTCTCAAATAAATCACTACCGAAATAAGGGAGGAGAGGAAAGAAAGGAGCAGAGGGAAGAGAGGAGAAATCCAAAGGTTCCTGAGTCTGCCTGGTGATGGGAGGGTCAGATATCAGCAGTGAAGTACTGTAAAACTGCCCCCCCCCTCGTTTCCTCAATATACACACACACACCCTAGCCAGGCAAAGCCACCCCAGAGGCCCAGAGCTGGCTGACTGACCCCTTCGTTTAAGATCCCAAATTCCTCCTCATTATCGGCCCCCCATATATAGCCCCAGCAGAGTGTGTGTGTGTGTGTGCCTGCTGCTGCTGGTGGTTAAATGCAGCCCTAAACTTGAGATTAGGGGGACTCCAGTGATTCCCTTGGCCCCCACAGCCAGCACATATCTAAACATCATTTCTCAAAGCCCATTCCAAAATAAAAGAAAACATGGAGAAAAAATCAAGACAGCAGCACAAAAAGGCGGAAACGTTATTTAAAAGGTACCAGACCGCATCATTTTCCACTGATATTATATACTCCCTGCCGTATCCAAAATATATACGGGCCGCAGGCCAAGAATGTAAAAATAAAACACGTAGACTCAACATCTGGACCGAGCCTGAACAAAACCCCCATTTAATCACAGCTGAATAAAGCATTCTACCGTTCGCCCTCTGCGAGCTCTCACTCACACACACGCTGACACACACACACGTTAGCGCACACACACATGCTAACACGTGCAAATGCACGCATGCAGGCACGTACACACACGCACACACACACACACAGCCCTCTTCTCCCCAGCGACTATCCAATGTAACAAAGGATTGTGTTTCATCAGAGTTTGTTGAAACGTTGACAAAACGTTCATTTTCATTATAATTATCCACAAGGCAACAGTGTTTCCTCTACAGTACCCTACCTGCTTCTACTATAGACACCCTCTACTCTGTCTGGCCTCTGTGGGCTGCTGCTGTGGCTGTAGGGGGGTTCCTATAGCTCTTACAGAGGATGAGCCATGTGGCTCGATGTGTGTGTATGTGTTACTGTGTGTGTGTGCTTTCCTGATGCTTGCCTGCTGAGAGTCTTTTGATATAAATATCTTCTGTTTTCAGTTTGTTGAGAAGTAATTGAAAATAAGTGTCCTTTTTTATTATTGAATTCAAATGTTTGTTTACTTCTTGAATTGACTACCTTCAATTCGAGTTGAGCCCAACCCTTGTGTGTGTCCTTGTATTTTATTTGCCTTATTCATCAAAAAGGAATTTGCAAATCATATTACCTTTTTACAAATATATTCAATAATGTATGAATAACAGAGTGCATGTACTTTTCAGGGATGTTTGGGTTAATTGAAATACCTGCCTTAGTGTTTGAGAGGCTGTACTTGCTGCATCACCCTGTCCACTCTTTCTCCACACATTGGCGAGCACACACCAGGGGCATATTCATTAGGAACCAAACGGAAGCAAGCAGAACACAAACAGATGCAAGCAGAACAAAACGGAGAGACTGTGAGTGTACTGTATTTGTGTTCCTTGCAGGCTAGCAGAGAGGAGTTTGCTGTATCAGCTCCTGATGTCTCTACACAGATAGAGCTGTCAAGGAGTGTGTGTGTGTACTGTATGTCTGTACTATCTGATAACCTGGTGTGAAGTCAATGCAGTAGTGACAAGGGAACATACCAGTGCATCAAAAGAAAAGCCCACTGACAGCAGTTTACCTGCTGCGTAGCCTGCCACCAGACTTCACCATGTCAGACAATGAAGACAACACACACACAGGCAAAGACACGATAAGAGTCTGAATATCAATACATCTCGGTAGGAATGCTATGACCGACCCACAATCCCCGTCCCTCCTGCTAGCACACATCACAGCCGCTGGCATATGTCATCCTAATACAACACATGCAAAATAATGCTTTTGGGCACTGGATACTGACTACTACTACAGGTCACTTTCAGTGCAGATATTTCAATCCATACAAAGCAGTCTTCCCAAAACACACCAAAATGATTAGTTGTTTTTATTTCATAGACCAATAATGTGTGATTTAGGAGATTAAATATACAGGTTTATTTCTGCTGGTTGATGAGGAGCTATCTTAGTTTATAGAACCAAAGTGCCTGAGGGCTTTGTCCACCTCCGCCAATAAACATTCAGTCAATCTAAAACCTGTTTTTATTTGTCCATGTTTATTTATCTTTAACTAGCTCTGCCAGCAAAGTGGCCATTGTTTTCTCCTCTCCTCTAAATACTGTCTATAAGCCAGGTTGTCTCTGGTCTTAGTTCTTAATTCATCTGGAGCATCCTGATTGAATATTAATAATTCACATCAGCTCTCCCTGATGACTCATTATTAGGCCTGTTACATACAGGGGGAGGGAGAGAGTGAGAGAGAGAGAGAGAGAGAGAGAGAGAGAGAGAGAGAGAGAGAGAGAGAGAGAGAGAGAGAGAGAGAGAGAGAGAGAGAGAGAGAGAGAGAGAGAGAGAGAGAGAGAGAGAGAGAGAGAGAATGAGAGAGAGAGAGAGAGAGAGAGAGAGAGAGAGAGAGAGAGAGAGAGAGAGAGAGAGAGAGAGAGTGAGAGCAAGGGAAAAACATATGATTCTCTTCACCTTCTACCCACAGCAACAGCATCAACTTCACACACAATCCATTGAGGGGAGGAATAAAGCCCTGTTCAGTAAAGCTGTTTTGAATTCCATTGAAAACGGGCCTCTATACAAAATACCCCAACAACACTGGCAACTTGGTATTAAAGAAAATTATTTACAATCTGATAAAAAATCGACTGAGAATCCTTGACATGTCTCTGCTTCCAACACACTACAGTATTCATCAAACCAACAGTCCCTGAACATTATATTCTACACCCATTTACAAACATGTTTTTTTTATGACACACACTCATACTTACACGCACATATTCCTGTATGTTTCCCTCTCCATTCTTGATGACACTACTGTCTCTGTCTGTCTCACGGTTGTTGGTGACTATGAGAGGCACACACACTTAACTAGGGCTAAATCAGTATCTATCGTCAAGTGACAGTGAGAAGCAGCTCAGGGTGTCAGTGTGAAATGGAGAAATGCCAAACTCACTGAGGAAATAGCATTAGACCATTTGAAAGGAATCTTTACAAGATGGATTTAAATGGTGGATGAAAGAAGAAGATTATTGATTTCATGTCAGTTTTTTTACCATTTACATTTAACCTTCTCTGTTGGCAGAAAGCAATAACTCATCTAACTTTCTATTGTATGTGTACAGGATACTGTGGGTGTGTGTGGAGATGTGTGGAACTGAGCGTCAAGGCAGCAGGGCCTCTGTGTGTGTGGTGTGTGTGTGTGTGTGGTGTGTGTGAGTGTGTGTGTGTGTGTGTGTGTGTGTGTGTGTGTGTGTGTGTGTGTGTGTGTGTGTGTATACGTGTCACCAGAGGAGAAACATAACAATCTTTCTCACTTTCTTCTCACTTTCTCAAACCCTTCACTCAAAAGGTAACAGTTAGCTTTTGTTTCAACTGCACACATCCACACACATGCACGCACTCACACACACACACACACGCACTCACATACACACACACACGCACTCACACAAAAACACGCACCCGCACACACACACGCAAATACTCACACACACAGGCACACGCGCGCACATGCACACGCGCACACACTCATACACACACACACATTTAGCCCCATTAGTGGGAGTTAGAGTTGACCACTTAGCGAAAGAGTAGCTGCTGCTTCTGCAACAGCTAATGGAGATCCTAATAAAATACCAAAAATACCTAGCGGACTGTAGAGGTGGCAGTAGATCGATGAGAGTTAAACCTGAGGTTCACATATAAACAGCTGGATAAGACACAATCAATATCCCTGTACCCCTGCGCAGCTGGTCAATACCTCATCACTCCTACACAGTCAAAAGAGCCACGGCCAGAGCGTGTGTCAGTGTGTATGTGAAAGGTACGACAAGACACACACTGCAAGGATGTTAATAAGTCCACACACACACACACACACACACACACACACACACACACACACACACACACACACACACACACACACACACACACACACACACACACACACACACACACACACACACACACTGACCAGATAAGCCGATAGTGGTGCTGTGGTAACTCAATAAGCAGGAGCTCTGATGAAAAAGCACAACTGTGTTGCTATTGACTTTCCTGCCTGCATGGCCATCCTTTCCGGAGCTAATTCACTTGGACCTGCTCTAACACACAACCGCGCGCTCTCACACACACACATGCATGCGTACACACAATGCGCACGCACGCGCAGGCGCACACGCCCACACACTCACACGCAACACACACACTAGACCCCTCAAACTTGACTCTGGATCTGGAATCCAGTTCCACTGCATTTTTCATTGTTCCCCTCTAATCAGGGACTGATTTAGACCAGGGACACCAGGTGGATGCAATTAATTATACCCCTGCACTAGACCAATTTGAATACACAGCCCAGTCCAGTCTGTCCCAGCCCAGCGCAGTCTAGCTCAGACCACCCCAGCCCAATCTAGCCCAGCTCAAGACATAGCCCAACCCTAACTTTGCAACGAGGATCAGGGCCAGGCCTTGCCGCATAGCATTCTGCCCAGCGCTCACCCACAGTGGGCAAGGGTGCCAGACAAAGGGGCTTGAGTCTGGAGCCTGGGGTTGATCTGCTACTGCAGCCCACCCAGCCCTCACCGTCAGTGGGCCGGATAGATTGACAAAGGTCCCTGAGCCTGGTGCCTGGTGCCTGGGGACTGTAGGAATGGGAGTGAACAGACAACAGCAACCCTGGTAGTGTTTTCCCAGCTGGGCCAGATTGACTGGATAATAAGGAGTGGATGAAGACATAAACGAAGAACAGACAAAGGGTGGAACAGTGTATCTTTACAGAATGGGAAATGAGGATTACATTTGTGCAGGTAGCATACACACACACACACACACACACACACACACACACACACACACACACACACACACACACACACACACACACACACACACACACACACACACACAAGAGAGTGGAGAGTGGAGGACGTAGTGGAGCCGAAAGTGAGATGAGCCGTGTGTGTGTATGTTTGTGTGTGTGAGAGCTTGTATACGTGTGTTTATATCTGTGTGTGTGTAGCGGGTTAGTCTGAGCTGTAAGCCGTAGAGGAGATGGACTCCATATGCAGTGTGTTTTCTCAGCCCTGGAAGAAACGGTGAGCACAGTGGAAAACCCGTTGGCTATTTCACTGAGCTTTCCTTTGTGTGTGTGTGTGAGAGCTTGTATACGTGTGTGTGTGTGTGTGTGTGTGTGTGTGTGTGTGTGTCGCTGTATATGTGGTGGGAGTATCTGTGTGGAGTCTGGGTGTGTTCCCTATCTGAAAGTTATTCTTATTACTACCTCTAAATGCATTGGTTTTATATATCATATCACACCCTTTTCTTGAACCAACAAGGAACAATAAATACATTACCGTGCCAGCCCAAGGGACTGTGTGTGTGTGTGTGTGTGTGTGTGTGTGTGTGTGTGTGTGTGTGTGTGTGTGTGTGTGTGTGTGTGTGTGTGTGTGTGTGTGTGTGTTGAGTAGCCAGCCTCCCTTCATAAGTAGGAGATGACTTTGTGACATCACTCAGCATAAGGGCTGTCTACTTCAGCTCAGGGCCAACAGGGATGCTTCAGAAGCAGGACAGACACACACACCCGCACAAGCACACATACACACAGTTACAATTAATATGCACTCATACATTTTTAAGACTAAATTAAATTAATGAGCGTGTGGTGAAATAGGGTCTGAGCCGACAAGCCTGGGTCTGAGCCTGAGATGACATTTCAACTAATGAAGCAGGGCTATGAAATACACAGCATCAATCAGAGAGAGAGATAGAGAGAGAGAGAAAACGAGAGAGAGAGAGCAAAAGAGAGCGAGAGAGCAAAAGAGAGAGAGAGAGCAAAAGAGAGAGAGAGAGAAAATGGGAGGGGAGGGGTCGAGGAGAGATTTTCTAGCAGCTTCAGGAATAGGGGAAGTGGTTGTGCCCTCGGATCAAGGTTGAATAATGTGGCTTCTCCCACTGCATATATCGTAGCTGAATGTCGATGCTGTGTGAATACTGTAGCTTTGGCCTCATATCTGTTGTGAATACTGTAGCTTTGGCCTCATATCTGGTGTGAATACTGTAGCTTTGGCCTCATATCTAGTGTGAATACTGTAGCTTTGGCCTCATATCTAGTGTGAATACTGTAGCTTTGGCCTCATATCTAGTGTGAGTACTGTAGCTTTGGCCTCATATCTAGTGTGAATACTGTAGCTTTGGCCTCATATCTAGTGTGAATACTGTAGCTTTGGCCTCATATCTGTTGTGAATACTGTAGCTTTGGCCTCATATCTGGTGTGAATACTGTAGCTTTGGCCTCATATCTAGTGTGAATACTGTAGCTTTGGCCTCATATCTAGTGTGAATACTGTAGCTTTGGCCTCATATCTAGTGTGAATACTGTAGCTTTGGCCTCATATCTAGTGTGAATACTGTAGCTTTGGCCTCATACCTGGTGTGAATATTATAGCTTTGGCCTCATATCTAGTGTGAACATCTTGCTTTGGCCTCATATCTAGTGTGAATAACGTGGGACAGAGCGAGAGGATTTTCTCGTTGTCTGATCGAGAGAGATGACATCTGCTGTCTGATAGCTGCTCTGATTGTCTCGGTCACTGTGTTCGGTACGGGGATAAAGGACAAAGTCAAATAATGGCTAATGGCTTTAGCTAATTTACTTCCGCAGTTAAAGTCAGATGCGTGTCTGTGGCTATTACCACAGTATCATCAGAAGCCTGATTAAAGTGCAAGAGATGTGAGGCGAGGAGGATATATTTGCGTGTGTGAGTCTGAGTGTGTGTCTGTGTGTTTATATACTGTACATGCATTGATGCGTATGCGTGCACACATCCAAATATTTTAATGTTACACAATCCCTATCCTCGGCTTGTGTTGCCTTCTCTAAATACTTGGGCATGATTTAGATTTACACTATTCAAACTACACTACTCCTTATGCAAACTACACTACTCCTTATGTAAACTACACTACTCCTTATGCAAACTACACTACTCCTTATGCAAACTACACTACTCCTTATGTAAACTACACTACTCCTTATGCAAACTACACTACTCCTTATGCAAACTACACTACTCCTTATGTAAACTACACTACTCCTTATGCAAACTACACTACTCCTTATGCAAACTACACTACTCCTTATGCAAACTACACTACTCCTTATGCAAACAAGGGCGGACAGAGGGAGGAGAGGAAATCACTCCCCTGCTCGTTAGTGGGAAAATGTCCCAATACTCCTAATAAGAGGCTAGCAGAGAAAGAACTGTGATTACCTAAATAACCAGAGTCTGGCAAATCTTTATTCTAGGATCAATACTTCTTGTGGTTCGCTGTGCTGTAACCACACGCCCTTTCAATTTCCTCCAGCCCACAGGAATCGATACAGGTGATTAGCGGTGTTAACCCTTGGATCCCTGGCACTGATCTCTAAATCACAGCCTATATCTACTGCTTTCTGACACCTCGTACTCTCCTACCTTGTCTCTTCCTTTGTACATCCTTGTGAAGGCCATGTCAGCCCACACCTCAAAAAGTTTTAACATTCCAATAAAAAGGTTTTTGTAAAAGAAAAATATTTATTTGAAAGTCCCTGGGATTTGGTTTGTACCTTGACTTTGGTGTCACCTCCCTCAAAGCAAACACAACTCACACACTTTCACAACACTCTGCTTGGTTTCTGATATCTCCCAAATGCTTACAACTGGACACTAATGGCTAGGTACATACATACTTCACAAGCATTGATTGTGTTTTGATGAAAGGCAGATGGAAGACGAGAGAAGAGACTTGATACTGAGTGACATCAAATGGAAAGTTGACCAAGTAACCAACTTCTCCAGATAAGCAGACTAGTACTGTATTGATTTGAGAGAGGATGCACCAGCCCTCCTGACCACTCCAGGAGAATAGAGTTTAATGCACATTTTTCAGCAATGTGTGTTCTCTCAAATTGTTAAGCAGAGTCCCTGTGCACTTAACCATGAATATCTCACAGGTATTCTACTTACTGTGTTGGACATCTGAACAGGGTGGATATACTGCTAAATGTCATCATAGCTCAACTGCATACTGATGATGTCATTGATGACCTCATACATCTGGGCCAAAAACAGCGAGGGAACAGCTGTTATTATACAGTACATTTAGATCAGATGATGTCAGAGATGTCAGAGACACACCAAGGCAGCAATGTTGTGCAAACTGAACATAAACATGACATAAACTGAGCATAAAGGGAGCTCCCTATATAATATGCAAATAATTATATTGAAGTAAAGTAACTCTCTTCTTTGAAATTAGAGAACGAAACAGAAAGCAGAAAGAGATGTGCATTTGTTGTTGTTGCCATCTGTGTGTGTTGATATGCTAGACTCCCTGCCCTGAGTTGACCCTCTCTTAGCTATCTGTCCAGGGTCATCCCTCTCTCTCTCATTATCTTTGACCCACTGACAGAGCTCTACGACCATACACACACGTCACACACACATACGCACACACAGGCATGCACGCACAGGCACACACACAGGCATGCACGCACAGGCACACGCACAGGCATGCACGCACAGGCACATGCACAGGCATGCACGCACAGGGCTCAGTGACCTTTTTTAAACTGTCTGACTCTCGGGTCAGACCAAAGCCACTAATTAGGGCAGAGTGTGGTTGTGTTTTTGAAACAAAAAGAGAAAACAAGCAGTACAGTAGAAATAAACAGCAGACTGATCCTCTCTCCTACAGTACACCTCTCTTCACTACCTCGCTCCAGCGCATTATATAGATACAGCTCTCTCACAAATGCTTTATTGGCATCTCTCCCTCTATCTCGTTCTCTTCCACACACACACACACACACACACACACACACACACACACACACACACACACACACACACACACACACACACACACACACACACACACACACACACACACACACACACACACACACACACACACACACACACACACACACACACACACACCACAACAGCATGCTGTGCCAAAACACTAATTCCCCTCCCAGACTGTTTGTTGCCCTGTGTGTGCCTTATGGACATTTACACGTTGGCACGGCCAAACACATACACACACACACACATGCATACATACACAGGGCACAAATCTGATTTGCTTTATCATCACCGCTTCTTCCTCACACTGATCCAAAACACACAAGCAGGGACACACACACTCAGACCCACGTCTGGAGAGAAATCTCTCTCTGATCCCCAAAACCTCCAGAACAAACAGAAAACAATTCCAGGCATTCCTGCTGCTCTGTGTCTTCTAACCAGAGACTCCTGATAGACACACACATATCCACCCACGCATGCACATGCATGCACATGCACACACACACACAAACACACATGCACGCACAGCCTGGTGAGAGTGTGAGGATGCAGTAACTGAATCCAGCATGAGAGAGAGGGAAAGTGAGAACGAGAGGGAGAGAAGACAGGAGCAGTAGAAAGAGAAGAACAGGGGGATGAACTGAAGGATAGAATGGCAGCAGACCAGTTGCAGCAGACAGAAAGAGAAAATGAAAAGCCTTTTCTGTCTGTCAGAAACTGATACAATATTGGCACTACTAAACAAAGACTCTGTAATAGGCAACATAAATGGAGTGGGGGGAAACGAGAGAGATGAGTGGGAAAAAGTCACCAGCTAATGGGTGCTGGTGTCCAAAACCCTGGGATAAAAGAACGATAGAGCATCTTTAAACATTGTGCTTTGACTTTGAACAAAGTGACTTTTGAAGTGAAAGAAGCCGTTTCCCTCCTTTCTCTTTTTTCCTCTTTTCCTTTCCTTCCCTCCATATTTTAATGCTCCCTGCTCTATCATGTAAATCCCCATTCAAATTAGGGCAGTATTAGAGCCCTCAGCGCTAATGTCAGAGAGGCAGAATGAGATGGGGGACTTAAGCACCTAACGAACAATGAAATTCCAAAGCCTTGGGACAGGACAATTAAGAAGCAGGCTTAGCCAATGATGAAAATGTATTGCTATCTAATACATATTTCTATTTTCTGAACACTAACCAATTTGAATGTGATTAAGGGGATGGGGGTGGTGTTGGGGGGTTCATTAAAGAGGCGGCTGGCTCTCAGAGGTTGCTGGGAAAAGGCCCTTTTGATGTTAAATTACAAATACGGAGGAGAAAGTCCCCTTTATTGTATTTTTTGGGGCTGAGTATTGTTTTCTGTGGTTACCCTTATACAGCATAGTTAACCCTGCGCTGTCTGGCTGGGAGAGAGGGAGGGAGAGATGAAGAAGCGGTAATGAGAGGGGCCTGGGGGAGAGAGGGAGAGAGAGAGAAAAGAGGGGAGAGATGTATGGGCTGTATTTTCTGTGGGATAATAGAGCATGTAAATGCCTTGGCATTTATTCCTTTTATCTGAATGAAAGCATCCATCCATTGTTTGCTTCTCTTCCACTTCACATCTCTCTCTCTCTAACCTGCTCTTCCTGGCTGTGACAGTGGCTCAGGGAAGAGACTGTAGCAGTACTGTAGCTAAGAGAAGTGACTGGGGAAGAGGGAAGGACAGAGCAACTGGGGATGTCTGAATAGACCGTTAGAGCCAAGATGGATGTCATGAATTCCCCCTCCAGTTTTAAATTGATGGATTAGAATGTGTCCCAATCCAACTGTTCTGGACAGCTAGAATAGGCTTGATGATTCTACTGAAACTACAGTATGGTGCGAGTGTATGCGCCTCTGGGTTTAGAAACGTGTACTGTACGACCTGTACTCAATACTATTTTGTGTACTTAAACAATGTTAGGAATCCAATATTCCCACCATATGTAGGGGTTGCGTAACTGGTTGCAGAGAAGTCAGGCGCAAGAGAGCAAAACTGGGTAATAAACTTAGTCGTTTATTAAACAACCCAACGGTTCAAACAACACGAGAGAAAATGGGCACAAAATAGCCCGTAACGCACCAGTACATAAAGTGCACAAGCACTACAATGAACAATCCCACACAAAGACATGAGGGGGAATACAACACATGTAATGAGGGAATTGAAACCAGGTGTGGAAAACACAGACAAAACAAATGGAAAATGAAAAGAGGATCGGTGATGGCTAGAAGACCGGTGACGTCGACCACCAAACACCACCCGAACAAGGAGAGGCACCGACTTCGGAGGAAGTCGTGACACCATACACACACACTGTTGTCTGGATATATAAAAAGGCTACAGACTGCCTGGCATGGCAACACCAAGTATTCCAAGTCACACGCTTCTTTGCCTGAATCCAATATGACCTACTGCTGGCTCACTGCATCTGTGATGCACAGTGGGATGTTCCATTGCACTCTTATCCTATTCGGGTTGAGCTGGCACGTTGCTTCTTCCAGACAGTCATGTCCACCATCCTGGTTGTCTGCCCTGGAGTTGCCGTATATGTTAACTTGGTGACATTATGGTGTATGGGGAGAATGCAACCACATTATGACAAGCACATAAGGCATGTACAATCACATAAGGCTACAATGAACCAACACAACCTGACACTTATTGACAAAAAATGCCATCAGCTTATCATAATAATTGCACCTTTCCAATGCCAATGCAATCCTGAATCTCCCAGAACAGTCCTTGATAAGCCCGCTCCACCATCAGTCCCCCCTCAGGCAGTTACTAGAGACAGAAACAAAACGTGGAACTGGACTGGTATGCCATTCAACAGCCAAAATTCCATCTGGAAATTGTTGGGTTGCATTGCTCTCATATGTACCTATTTTGCTACTGACCATGGCTGGCCAGCCCATGTGACACCTGAAATGGACTTGCATGTGAAGAATGAACTCTCATGCTGGGGTGACTCATGCACTGGTTTGGGAACCTGTGCAGTAATCCCAACATCTCTATGAGGACATATGCCATTTATGCATGCCATACCTTAGGATGGTAGAACCTGCTGTATGTGATTGTTTATGGTGGCTGTGGATTGACTGTGACATAGTGGTCTTTGTGCACCATGCTTGAGCCGCTCCACTTCCTCTGCAACCCTTTCACTGTCCATCAAAGCACAGGGATCTTCAAATGTTTTATTTTATTTATTTTACCTTTACTATTTTACTAGGCAAGTCAGTTAAGAACAAATTCTTATTTTCAATGACGTCCTAGGAACAGTGGGTTAACTGCCTTGTTCAGGGGCAGAACGACAGATTTGTACCTCGTCAGCTCAGTTACTAGTCCAGTTACTAGTTCGGTTACTAGTCCAACGCTCTAACCACTAGGCTACCTGCCGCTCCACAGACATATATGTGTAACTGTATGGATTTTAGTCAGGCAGGACCACACTGTACTGAATGAGAGCAAGTTTACATTCATCATAAATATTCATAAATATTCATTCACATTTCGCGACCTGTTTACAGGTTTATATTTTTCAAGATGCAAGACGGTATCCTAATGCTGTTTGTTTGTTTATGCAGGGCAGACAACTGACTACTTGTATTCAAAATATTTGGTTACATGACCTCCAGCCAGGCATTACTCTGCACTGTTTGAGTTAAGTGGGTGTGTCACAGTATCTATCAATGTACATACTTCTGCAGTCATTTCTTTTTACACATCTATCCATTTCATATATGGGAGGCCAAAACATGGTTGTGTTTTGTTATGCCTCGGGTAGGGGTATCTAGACATTTTGGGGGACTTGCCACTAGCCTGTTACTCTCTCTACTTGGTGTGTGTGTGTGAGGGTGGGGCGATTGGGAGAAACATTATCAGTGTGTTTTCACTGGAAGAAAACTGGGAAAATGTTGGATCTGGGTATGGAATGCCGGAATTCTGAGAAGCGGGAACAACGCTTCCTTTGTTATTTACCCATCCTAGAAACAGAGGGGGAGCATGATTCGGATCGGAGAGAAGAGGAGAGCGACACGCATACATCTTCCCCCAGCAACACATTCATTCCCGGTAATAGATGCGCTCTCAGGCCCTAGTTGAGAGGGGATAAAGGACATTTTCATTAACTTTCTTTATATTTAATGTTCAATTAGTCGTGGGTATAACCGGACCATAATCAGATGGAAATATGGTCAGGAATTAATGCCCCGGCAGGGAGACAGACCAGGGGATTGGTATGCACCAAACGCATGGGCACACTCACTGGGTGTGTGTGAAGTGTGTTTGTGTGTGTGTGTGTGTGTGTGTGCGTGTGCGTGTGCGTGTGCGTGTGCGTGTGCGTGTGTGTGTGTGTGTGTGTGTGTGTGTGATGTGTGTATGTGTAAATGTGCATGTGTGCATGTGTGTGTGTGCACCCCAACTCACAGACAAACATAAACATGCAGATTTGCAACATAAAGGTACATCTCATAAATATGTTTATACAGATGAACAGACATATTTACATAGATTCATAAATGTTTCAAGTGAAGCGATGCTCGTGGAGAGCAAGAGAAGAGAGGAGAGAAGAGAGGCGGCTCACGACAGGATAAAGAGTGGATGGATAGATGTGGAAAATAGAGAAATCAATTGGGTTATTATGTGGGTGAGAGAAGCTTTTATCAGACCTACAAAGTGTTTAGTGTGTGTGTGTGTGTGTGTGTGTGTGTGTGTGTGTGTGTGTGTATACGTGTATACGTGTGCGTGTGTGTGCGTGTGTGAGAGAGAGGTGTGTGTGAGTGAGTGTGTGTATGTGACTGATGTAGTGTGTTGTGTTGCATGTCACGCTGAATGATAGGATTACTCGTTTTCCCCTCAGCAGTACACAAATCACCCTTTTATCCTCCATCATTTAATCTTTCCAGGGTTAAGTGTCTGAGCTCTGTGTGTGTGCGTATGTGTGTGTGTGTATGTGTGCGTATGAGTGTGTGTGTATGTGTTCTCTTGACTGTATGGAAGACCTTTGAGTGGTTATTAAAATGAAATTGAATGAAATGTTTATGTACAGTAAAATTATAAAGACATGTTTTTTTAGATGTCTTCACCATTGAAAACACACATCTGGCTTGGTGTCAGCAATTAGGATGTAAATTCTAAATGACTTATGATGTTACAGAGAGAGACAGAGAGAGTGGAGACAGAGAGACAGAGACAGAGACAGAGACAGGGACAGAGACAGAGACCGGAGAGCGGAGACAGAGACAGAGACAGAGAGCGGAGACACAGAGACAGAGAGAGAGAGAGAGAGAGAGAGAGAGAGAGAGAGAGAGAGAGAGAGAGAGAGAGAGAGAGAGAAAAGGTAACCAGTGAACAACAAACTCCACTGTAAATATCAAATCAAATCAAATCAAATTTATTTATAAAGCCCCCCTTACATCAGCTGATGTCACAGAGTGCTGTACAGAAACCCAGCCTAAAACCCCAAACAGCAAGCAATGCAGGTGTAAAAGCACAGTGGCTAGGAAAAACTCCCTAGAAGGCCAAAACCTAGGAAGAAACCTAGAGAGGAACCAGGCTGTGAGGGGTGGCCAGTCCTCTTCTGGCTGTGCCGGGTGCAGATTATAACAGAACATGGACAAGATTTTAAAATGTTCATAAAACAGGCAGAACAGTTGAAACTGGAGAAGCAGCACGGCCAGGTGGACTCGGGACATCCAGGTAGGCCTTGAGGAATGGTCCTAATGCTCAGGTCCTCCGAGAGAGAGAGAGAGAGAGAGAGAGAGAGAGAGAGAGAGAGAGAGAGAGAGAGAGAGAGAGAGAGAGAGAGAGAGAGAGAGAGAGAGAGAGAGAGAGAGAAAAGAAAGAGAGAGATAATTAGAGAGAGCATACTTAAATTGCACAGGACACCAGATAACAGAAGAAATACTCCAGATATAACAGACGGACCCTAGCCCCACGACACATAAACTACTGCAGCATAAATACTGGGGCTGAGACAGGAGGGGTCGGGAGACACTGTGGCCCGTCCGACTAAACCCGGACAGGGCCAAACAGGCAGGATATAACCCCACCCACTCTGCCAAGCACAGCCCCACACCACTAGAGGGATATCTTCAACCACCAACTTACCATCCTGAGACAAGGCCGAGTATAGCCCACAAGATCTCCGCCACGGCACCAGAAGCCAGTGACTCAGCCCCTGTAATAGGGTTAGAGGCAGAGAATCCCAGTGGAGGAACCGGCCAGGCAAAGACAGCAAGGGTGGTTCGTTGCTCCAGTGCCTTTCCGTTCACCTTCACACTCCTGGGCCAGACTACACTCAGTCATAGGACCTACTGAAGAGATGAGTCTTCAATAAAGACTTAAAGGTTGAGACCGAGTCTGCGTCTCTCACATGGATAGGCAGACTATTCCATAAAAATGGAGCTCTATAGGAAAAAGCCCTGCCTCCAGCTGTTTGCTTAGAAATTCTAGGGACAGTAAGGAGGCTCATGACCTTGTGACCGTAGCGCACGTGTAGGTATGTACGGCAGGACCAAATCAGAAAGATAGGTAGGAGCAAGCCCATGTAATGCTTTGTAGGTTAGCAGTAAAACCTTGAAATCAGCCCTAGCCTTAACAGGAAGCCAGTGTAGAGAGGCTAGTACTGGAGTAATATGATCAAATTTTGGGGTTCTAGTCAAGATTCTAGCAGCCGTGTTAAGCACTAACTGAAGTTTATTTAGTGCTTTATCCGGATAGCCGGAAAATAAAACATTGCAGTAGTCTAACCTAGAAGTTACAAATGCATGGATTAACTTTTCTGCATCATTTTTGGACAGAAAGTTTCGGATTTTTACAATGTTACGTAAATGGAAAAAGCTGTCCTTGAAACAGTCTTGATATGTTCGTCAAAAGAGAGATCAGGGTCCAGAGTAACGCCGAGGTCCTTCACAGTTTTATTTGAGACGACTGTACAACCATCAAGATTAATTGTCAGATTCAACAGAAGATCTCTTTGTTTCTTGGGACCTAGGACTAGCATCTCTGTTTTGTCAGAGTTTAAAAGTAGAACATTTTCCGCCATCCACTTCCTTATGTCTGAAACACAGGCTTCCAGGGAGGGCAATTTTGGGGCTTCACCATGTTTCATCGAAATGTACAGCTGTGTGTCATCCGCATAGCAGTGAAAGTTAACATTATGTTTCCGAATGACATCACCAAGTGGTAAAATATATAGTGAAAACAATAGTGGTCCCAAACAGAGCCTTGAGGAACACCAAAATTTACAGTTGATTTGTCAGAGGACAAACCATCCACAGAGACAAACTGATATCTTTCCGACAGATAAGATCTAAACCAGGCCAGATCTTGTCCATGTAGACCAATTTGGGTTTCCAATCTCTCCAAAAGAATGTGGTGATCGATGGTATCAAAAGCAGCACTAAGGTCTAGGAGCATGAGTACAGTTGCAGAGCCTCGGTCTGACGCCATTAAAAGGTCATTTACCACCTTCACAAGTGCAGTCTCAGTGCTATGATGGGGTCTAAAACCAGACTGAAGCGTTTCGTATACATTGTTTGTCTTCAGGAAGGCAGTAAGTTGCTGCGCAACAGCTTTTTCTAAAATCTTTGAGAGGAATGGAAGATTCGATATAGGCCGATAGTTTTTTATATTTTCTGGGTCAAGGTTTGGCTTTTTTTAAGAGAGGCTTTATTACTGCCACTTTTAGTGAGTTTGGTACACATCCGGTAGATAGAGAGCTGTTTATTATGTTCAACATAGGAGGGCCAAGCACAGGAAGCAGCTCTTTCAGTAGTTTAGTTGGAATAGGGTCCAGTATGCAGCTTGAAGGTTTAGAGGCCATGATTATTTTCATCAATGTGTCAAGAGATATGGTACTAAAAAAACTTGAGTGTCTCTCTTGATTTTATGTCCTGGCAAAGTTGTGTGGACAACTGAGCTTTGGAGGAATACGCAGATTTAAAGAGGAGTCCGTAATTTGCTTTCTAATGATCATGATCTTTTCCTCAAAGAAGTTCATGAATGAATCACTGCTGAAGTGAAAGCCATCTTCTCTTGGGGAATGCTGCTTTTTTGTTAGCTTTGTGACAGTATCAAAAAGAAACTTTGGATTATTCTTATTTTCCTAGGATGATCGAGCAGCAGTGAGGGCTCTTCGATATTGCACGGTACTGTCTTTCCAAGCTAGTCGGAAAGACAGCCCATGTGTCGTAAATACAACCCATGTTTATGTTGATTTATCTTCCCTTTTGTACTTTAACTATTTGTACCCAATATGACAGTTGACATGTCTTTATTATTTTGGAACTTTTGTGAGTGTAGTGTTTGCTGTTAATTTATTTCACTTGCTTTGGCAATGTAAACATATGTTTCCCATGCCAATAAAGCCCCTTGAATTTAAATTAAATAGAGAGAGAGAGAGAGAGAGAGAGAGACACAGAGAGAGAGACACAGAGAGAGATTGGCCCTCTGAGTCAGGGGATTCCCCTCTATCTACCAATCCTAAAGTAAGAGAGTGATTGAGCCAGTGACTCACACAAACACACAGGCGCACTAGTATCCACACAACAAGTTACTGGCTCTAAGAGTTATGAGGGGTTATCATCCTACAATGGTTGGGGTCAGGAAAAATCCTCCTGACCCACAGTAAATCTCCACGGAGTGTCTCACCATTCCCCACACACACACACACACACACACACACACACACACACACACACGCACACACACACACGCACGCACGCGCACACACACACACACACAGAAGCATTCACCAAGCAGTTGTCATTCTGTGACGAGGCCCATAAATATCTCTAATTGAAGAGTCATTGGAGGAGGAGTGAAAAGGAGTTGGGGGGAGTGATGGAGTTAGGCAGGCCGGGGAGAAAGGTGAAACATGACAGGAGAGATTTGGGGAGGGTGGGGGAATGGTGGCTTCAGCATGAAAGGGGTGAGAGAGGGGATTTAACATCCGTACACACACTCAGAGCACACAGAGAGCACATGAGTAATGTAGCTAACTGTCATCTCTCCTGAGGAGACCAGCAACCATCTGCAATAGCATTACCAAAGAATATACTTTATTAACGCTACTCCATTTAGACACACGTTATAGACATAGACACGCACATGCACACGGACACCACGCACATGCACACGGACACCAAATGAGGCTGGTGGGAGGAGCTATAGGAGGACAGGTTCATTGTAATGGCTGGAATGGAATAAAGGGAACGGAGTCAAACATGTGGTTTCCATATGTTTGATATGTTGTATACCATTCCATTGATTCCATTCCAGACATTACAAAATCAAATGTTATTTGTCACATGCTTTGTAAACAACAGGTGTAGACTAACAGTGAAATGCTTACTTACGGTTAATTTTCCAACAATGCAGTTAAAGAGAAAGATAAAAAATATAAAATATAAATAGTGACACGAGGAATAAATCCACAGTGAATAACGAATAACAATAACAAGTCAAAATAACATGGCTATATACAATGAGTTCTTCCTACTAAAGCTCCTCATACCAACGTTCTCTGACACACAAACACACACACACACACACACACACGCACACACACGCACACACACGCACACACACGCACACACACGCGCACACACACAGACACACACACACCAGAGCAGTGCTGAGAGAAGCTTCACTGAGTTCGCTGCAGAAGTGTCACTAAGGCAGAACTGACCATAGATCAATGTAAGGTTTGATGAGGGTCATCAATGTAAGACTTGATAAGGGTCATCAATATAAGGATTGATAAGGGTCATCAATGTAAGGTTTGATAATTGTCATCAATGTAAGGTTTGATAAGTGGCATCAGTGTGGGGATTGACAAGCGTAATCAATGTAAAAATTGATAAAGATTATCAATGTAAACGTTGATAAGGGTCATCAGTGTGGGGGTTGATAAGGGCGATCAATGAAAGGATGGATGAGGGTCATCAGTATGGGGATTGATAAAGGGTCATCAATATGAGGCTTGATAAGGTTCATCAGTGTGAGGATTGATAAGGGACATCAACATAAGGATTGATAAGGGTCATCAACATAAGGATTAATAAGGGTCATCAGTATGGGGTTTGATAAGGGTCATCAATGTAAGAATTGATAAGGGTCATCAGTGTGGGGATTGATAAGGGTCATCAGTGTGTGGATTGATAAGGCTCAGTGTGGGGATTGATAAGGGTCATCAGTGTGGGGATTGATACGGGTCATCAGTGTGGGGATTGATAAGGGTCGTCATCAGTGTGGGGATTGATAAGGGTCATCAGTGTGTGGATTGATAAGGGTCATCAGTGTTGGGATTGATGAGTGTCATCAGTGTGGGGATTGATAAGGGTCATCAGTGTGGGGATTGATAAGGGTCATCAGTGTGGGGATTGATAACGGTCAGTGTGGGGATTGATACGGGTCAGTGTTGGGATTGATAAGAGTCATCAGTGTGGGGATTGATAAGGGTCATCAGTGTGGGGATTGATAAGGGTCATCAGTGTGGGGATTGATAAGGGTCAGTGTTGGGATTGTTAAGTGTCATCAGTATGTGATTTGATAAGGGTCATCAGTGTGGGGATTGATAAGAGTCATCAGAGTGGGGATTGATAAGGGTCATCAGTGTGGGGATTGATAAGGGTCATCAGTGTGGGGATTGATAACGGTCAGTGTGGGGATTGATAAGGGTCAGTGTTGGGATTGATAAGAGTTATCAGTGTGGGGATTGATAAGAGTTATCAGTGTGGGGATTGATAAGGGTCATCAGTGTGGGGATTGATAAGAGTCATCAGTATGTGGATTGATAAGGGTCATCAGTGTGGGGATTGATAAGAGTCATCAGAGTGGGGATTGATAAGGGTCATCAGTGTGGGGATTGATAAGGGTCATCAGTGTGGGGATTGATAAGGGTCATCAGTGTGGGGATTGATAAGGGTCATCAGTGTTGGGATTGTTAAGTGTCATCAGTATGTGGTTTGATAAGGGTCATCAGTGTGGGGATTGATAAGGCTCAGTGTGGGGATTGATAAGGCTCAGTGTGGGGATTGATAAGGATCATCAGTGTGGGGATTGATAAGGGTCATCAGTGTGGGGATTGATAAGGGTCATCAGTGTGGGGATTGATAAGGGTCATCAGTGTGGGGATTGATAACGTTCAATGTGGGGATTGGTAAGGGTCATCAGTGTGGGGATTGATAAGGGTCATGTTTTTACTGGGGACAGGACAGGTCAGGTCCTTGCTAAATGTCTCTATGGTCGCTAGGACAAACAGTGCTGTACTTCTCAATGTCACATCAGATGAGTGCCTAGGTAGCTTTGCTAACAGTGACTATATCAGACTATCTTTTTAAATGGGGACAGCAGGACCTGGTTGGTGAATGGGTGCGTTTGACGCACATTCACATTCTATTGTCGGTGTTACAGAGATGCTTAGAGTCAAGAAGCAGGTGAAACTTTTAATAAAACAACAAACATGAAAGGAGACAACATAACAGTAGTGTCTATGAATAAACACAGGAACAATACTGACTGAGGAAAGAACCAAAGGGACTGACAGATATAGGGTAGGTAATCAGGAAGGTGATGGAATCCAGGTGAGTATCATGATGACGTGCAGGTGCGCGTAATGATTGATGCCAGGTGTGCGTAATGATGAATCCCAGGACCAGTGGTTAGTATTCCGGCGATGTCGAACACCGGAGGGGAGGAGCGGGAGTTGATGTGACAGTAGGTAAGACTCCACTTCGGAAAAATCAACCCACCCTTAATGTGTTACATTTTACATAAAGAATAACTCAATGGAAGAGAACTATTATAACTTGCCTTTAGACAAGGCCATCTGTGGTCTGGTTCTATCTCAGAATGAGAGGCACAAAAACTGAAAATCTGTAGAATGCTGAGGCTTGGATATCAACGATTAATGCTGTGTGTCTTTTTATAAATGGCCTGTAAATATGACCATATTATAATAAATACATAAAAAACAATATGTCTTGATTTAACTCTTCATTCATAGTCACAAAAAATAATACAGCAGCAGTTCCCAAACTAGGGTGATGTGAAAATAGGGTCACGGGAGAAAATCCCCAAAAATCAAAGAAAAATCCCCAAATTCAAAAATCCTGAGAAAAAATAATAATCCAAAAACAGATAAATATTATAATATCTTCTTTGCATCTCAAAATCATTGTAATGTGTTAACCTTAAAAATCAAAATGGAAATTATTCAAATCTAAAAGATATAATTCAACCAGAGTGCGCCCTTAGATCATGCAAAAAGGCCCTACTTGACCGTTGCACTTGAATCATTCCTATGGTGAACGGCTAGGACCACTACGCTATGCAACCACACCCTATTGTAGAGACTTTGATTTTACAGGACACAATTCATATGGTGAAAACAACGTGTGGGGAGGCAAAGGCACAGAAACTCACATCAATACCTTTGTCAGATAACACCATTAAACTCAGAATTTATGCTATTGCTAGCAATCAAGAGGAAAAACTGACTGAACGACTCAAAAACTCCCCAGCTTACGCTCTCCAAATGGACGTTAGCTGTGAGGGCCGCGATGCCCATGCATTGACTTTTGTTCGCTATACATGTCGGGGGATGCTATGCTATTCACGAGGACATATTTTTCTGTATCACGATTCCCGAGGATGAAACGGCACAGGGGAAGTTTAATTTGCTGCGTGTCTATATTGACGAAAAACAGATTCCATGGCATCAAACGGTGTGCTTTTGCTTGTGTCTCCCTCTGCCATATGGACACATTGTATGATACACCGAGAGCAACTGGCGGAAAAAGAGCTGAGCACAGAACTCAGAGATATACTGCAGCAGCTAACTTTGACTGTGAACCACATCAAACCACATCAAACCACATCCACTGAACGCACGCCTGTTCGCAAAACTATGTGGAGATATGGGATCAGAGCATTACAATGTTCTATTTCACACTGAGGCTTGGCGGTTATAAAGTGGGTTTTGGAAAGATTTTTCGCGTTGTGAGAGGAACTGTTGTCATTCACAATAGGAGTAAAAAAAAACTGACTTGGTTGACTTTTTGTGTAATGAAAAGAAAATGTGTCTCTTGCCTGTGTAACAGACATATTTGGGAAACTGAATGCAGGGAAATACAAAAACCTTCTATAGAGAGTGACAGAATCAATGAATTCAGAGGAAAGAATTCTTACTGGAGAGAAAGTCTTTCAAAAGCAAACCATGCCCACTTCCCTCGGCTGTGCGTGTTTCTAACAGAAAACAGCATCAGTAAGTGTCCCGCACAAGGGATGACTTCTCACCTCCAACACTTGGAAGAGCTGTGATCCTGGCTCAGTTGACATGCTGGAAAGTGAAATCGAACTGCTGATCGAGCAGACAAGGAATTTACTTTGAATGCAGACAAGGCGTTTACGGGTCACTACGGAGGAGTTTTGGTTCCTGACTCAAAAGGAATAGCCTGCAGTCTCCCTCTGAGCATTATAACTCATGGAACCCTTCCACAGCTCATATCTTTGTGAAGCTGGATTCAGTGCTCTCGTCTGCATTAAAACCAAATATCGATCCAGGTTGGATGTGACGGCAGAGATGAGGTGCACACTGTCGACCATGCCCCCTGACATGCATTAAGCACACCCATCTCATTAGTGGTGGTGAGATAAGACATTATGAATAATTTGCAATTGACTGTCATAGCTCCACAATAAAATAATGTTTTTCAATTGACTGCCACAGCCCCAAATAAAAAAGTAAACATTGGCTGTTAATTACATAATTATTTTCACATGGTTGGGGTTGCGAGAATTTTCAGATATCAAAATGGGGTCGTGGGCCCAAAATGTTAGGGAACCCCTGGAATACAGTACAGTCTCATCCTGGTGCCTGCCTCCATGCTTGCTCAATTGCTCTCTTTTTCAAACAATTTCATGCTCCAATTAATGCCTTACCGGTTCCAAGATAACAGAGAAACATGGAGAAACCAGGATCATTTTTGGTAAGATTCCCTTTGAGTTCATTAACTGCTTGAATTAATTAAAAACAAACTGGATAAATTGACCACAAATGCAATTTTGGGCAGAAATCTCGCCCAAATCCAATAATGGTGGAAAGTAATTAAGTATCATTTCTATTACAGTGTAAGCTGTCTAAACTGTAGGTCAAATCTGCATCTCCCTCTCCTGAACTTGGAGGCTTTGTGCCAGTCTTTCTTCCTGGGAAAGGCCTGGGAGTTGAGCACATGCGATTACGGAGGTAATTTGGATGAAGGCCCACTTGAGTTGGCTTGGCCCTCGTGATACTATCAGCTTCACAATTAACCAACACAAACAGATAACCTCCACATCTCCGCTAGCAGTAACACTTCTAATAGCCTGCTGCTGCTGCCCAACACACACACACACACACACAAACACATGCACACACACACCAAACACATACACATACACACACGCACACACAACCCAAATACACTGCAGGGATTTCTGTCCAATTAACATGCATGCAAAGCAATTTAGAGGCCAACAAGAAGTTTTGTCTGGCTGCTCCGGGTAATTTAACTCCTCTGTCTCTCTCTACACAACACTGGGAGGAGGGCGGGAAGGGAAAGAGAGAGGAGGGAGGAAAGGGGGCCAGAAAAGGAATGGATTTCTTGATTAAAACTCGCCTTTTCCCCCTCTTTTGCGCATGCAGGCGTGTGGTACTGTAGCTACATACACACAGCAAACATGCAGGGAATCCATATGTCCTAATACAGACACAGGCATCATTGTTAATTCCCTTCATTAGCCTCCTCCTCCCATGCAAAGATTTAATTTGTGGTGGTCTTTCAGCTGGCTGCTGCCGGGAGAAATTCAATTGACGGTTGTTTCTCCACACACCGATTTCTCTGTCATTCACGTCTGACTGTCTCGCCTCTTACACGCTGCTCAATAAATCAACAAAGATTACACACAGATACTGATGGGCCATCAAATAGGGCCTTCCCTCTCTCTCCACTCTCTCTCTCTCTCTCTCTCTCTCTCCACTCTCTCTCTCTCTCTCTCTCTCTCTCTCTCTCTCTCTCTCTCTCTCTCTCTCTCTCTCTCTCTCTCTCTCTCCACTCTCTCTCTTTCTTTAAATGTTTGTCATTCACACTTTTTCTTCGTTTGCTCTCCTTTGCATCTTTCTCTCTGATTAACAGAACAGGACTGTTATATATTAACAGAACGGGACTGTTATATATTAACAGAACGGGACTGTTATATATTAACAGAACGGGACTGTTATATATTAACAGAACGGGACTGTTATATATTAACAGAACAGGACTGTTATATATTAACAGAACAGGACTGTTATATATTAGCAGAACGGGACATCAGAAATAATACAGTATTTGTATTATTTACTTTATACATTATTAAGGATTAGACCCTTTTTCAAATTTCCGCCTAAAATGACATACCAAAATCTAACTGCCTGTAGTGTAGGCCCTGAAGCAGTACCATTTGGAAGGAAACACTTTGAAGTGTATGGAAATGTGAAAGGAATATAGTAGAATATAACACAATAGATCTGGTAAAAGATAATACAAAGAAAAAAAAACTGTTCTTTTGTATTTTTTTGGTACCATTATGTTTGAAATGTAAGAGAAAGGCCATAATGTATTATTGCAGCCCAGGTGCAATTTCGATTTTGTCCACTAGATGGCATCAGTGTATGTGCAAAGTTTTAGACTGATCCAATGAACCATTGCATTTCTGTTCAACATTTTGTATCAAGACTGCCCAAATGTGCCTAATTTGTTTATTAATATCTTTTCATGTTAAAAATTGTGCACTCTCCTCAAATAATAGCATGGTATTATTTCACTGTAATAGCTACTGTAAATTGGACAGTGCAGTTAGATTAACAAGAATTTAACCTTTCTGCCAATATCAGATATGTCTATGTCCTGGGAAATGTTCTTGTTACTTACAACCTGCTAATCGCATTAGCCTACATTAGCTCAACTGTCCCGTGGAAGGGACACCGATCCCAAAGAAGTTTTAAGGTTGCCAATCCTTTCGGACCTGATTGTACATGCTCTGCTGCATATTCTTTATCACAGGCTGCTAGCCACTACAGCAGTTGTCATGGTGAAGGAGAATAAGGAAAACACACACACACAAATAGATGAACCCCCCTTCCCTACAGCACACACACACATACACAGGCACTCAGAGCACACACACACAGGCACTCAGAGCACACACACACAGGCACTCAGCACACAAAGCAGGCAAAGTTGTGTGAAGAGCAATATAATTGTTTGACTTTGCAACAAAAGACTTCCAATCAGATGTATTTAACTGGCAGGTGAGATGTGAGCGTGGAAGGAGAGGAGGAGAGAAGGAGCGGCGGAGAGAGAGAGAGTGAAAAATAATATAAAAGACATAGGAAAAGAAAAGAAACTGCAGGCCTATCTCTACCTCCCACCTTCCCTGTCAGTCTTCCATCCCCTCCCCAATCCTCTGTTCCTACACCTAATTAAACCAAAAGTCAGTTTCAATTAGCCAGCCTTTCCCCATGCACGCCTTTATGCAAAAATTAATTAGTCAATTAGCCAATGAACATGTGAGCAGGTCTTTGTGTTAACGAGGCTTTTACAAGCTGCAGTAACCCTGAAGTTATGACAGACAGACAGTCTGCTGCAGCCACCCAGGGAACACTTTATACACCGCTCCCATACACCACTGCTACACACCCACACACACCCACCCACACACACACACACACTGAAGCAGTGGTTATTTGTCCAGCTGTAATAATGTGTGTCTGTTCTCTGTCTCCTGTATAAATATGAATGAGAGAGTCATTCTAATGGCTCCTGGTTCAAATAAACACACCAAGACACACACCTCCCTGCTTCCCTCTGCCCTAAATCATATCTGAATATAGGTTACAGAACACTTCCTCACTGCCAATGTATGTATGTGTGTGTATGACAGATATATACATATATATATATATATATATATATATATATATATATATAGAGAGAGAGAGAGAGAGAGAGAGAGAGAGAGAGAGAGAGAGAGAGAGATTCTTCAGAAAGATGGTTGGCTGGAGCTAGGGAGGATGGAGTGTTGGGTGATGAGCGGGAAGGGGAGTTATGGGTGAAGGGATAGAGGGGGTGCTGTTATGGGTGAGGGTAGGGGAAGGGAAGAGAAGGGGGGTTATTTTGGGTTGAGGGGGAGGAGGAGGAAGAGAGGGAGGAAGGGTGAGAAAGGGCTTAGCTAGGAGCGGTCTCTGATTGTCAGCAAAGGGCCCAAAAAAGGACCTTTCATTTTTCAAACACACACACACTAGTCCTGGCAGCAGAGAGTTCCCTGTCAGAAAGAGCCCTGGCCTCCTTGAGAAAGTTTATTTTCTCGTTCCGGGCTCTAAACAATCCCTTAAAAGGGAGAGCAGATGTTTATAGGCCTTCACAAACCAAACAGTGCCTCCCTGACACACACACACACACACACACACACACACACACACACACACACACACACACACACACACACACACACACACACACACACACACACACACACACACACAGAGGATAGAGAGAGGCAAGTGATTCTGATGTAGAGGAATGAGATAGAAGTGGAATGGGGAGAATGGAGTCCCACATTTCAGGGATTACATCTAAATCACGGAATTAAATGATCAGTAAAACTTAACGACCCATTTTGACATCAGTAATGACTCTGGGATTCAAACACTTCCAGTACATTACAGATGGCTGGGTGTGGTCTCATGTCAAAATATCCAACGGAAATGTCTGTGAGGTTACCACAGTACTGTATCTTTGAGTTAACAGGGACTTATGGGAGGTGTGTGTGCCAACATGGTGAAGGGAAGACTCTTTGTGTTTTAAAAGGCTCATTAAAAGCACTGGTCTCTGCCTCTCTGTCTACTGAGCCACAGTGTTTTAGTGTAAACACACACTCGCCTTTTCCCCTTACATGGGCATGCACACAGCATGCTGCAGAAACACCACAGGCGGAGTGTCGTGTGTAGGTGTGTAGCTGTGTAGCTGTGTGTATGTGTGTGTTGCTGTTTGTATGTGTGTGTGGAGGTGTGTATGTGTGTGTGGAGGTGTGTATGTTTGTGTGTGGAGGTGTGTATGTTTGTGTGTGTAGGTGTGTATGTTTGTGTGTGTAGGTGTGTAGGTGTGTGTGAAGGTGTGTATGTGTAGGTGTGTATATGTGTGTGGAGGTGTGTATAGAGGTGTGTGTAAGTGAAGGGCCCGTTCCAAAAGGGTGAGTGGTACTGTAAGATGAAAAGCCTAGTGCTGTATAAACATCCCACTGGAACACCAGGCTTTACTAGGTCACACACACACACACACACACGCACGCACGCACGCACGCACACACACACACACACACACACACACACACAGAGAGATAGAGAAAGACAGACAGACAGACAGACAGAGACCGAGAAATAGCAAATATGTTATCTTAGCACTAAAAGTGTCTGAAAGTGTCTGTTCAGAAACACAGACTATATCAAAGGCCTTTAGAAGTATGATGTTATGAAAACCTTCATGTGGTCTGTGGCTGACGTTGACTGTGACTCAATCTAAAAGGCCTTGTGGTCATGCACGGTACCACTTGTGTTTTACATGGCTGGGTGTAACTATTGGTTACTTTCAAAGTGATGATACAGAAAGAAACAGGCCTTCTTTGTGACTGCAGTGAGACTTTATGAAGTTAGTTAGCCCTATCTGAGTCCAGACACAGCAGAAAGATGAGGTTCTACTATTTGTATAGCCTAAAGTAGAGACCCACAGCACTGGATAATGTGTCTTCATGATATGCAACGTTCCCTCTTTGAACAGTGGGGAAATGGGGGGGGGTCTTTGTAATGAGGTCTCATCCGTCTCTTTGGCCGTCACACACATGCACCACGTGCACACACACACACACGCGCAGACATACACATACTCCATCTGACACTGGAGACTCTCAAGGCACTGAACACTCAGATTAAGAATGGATGACCATGAAAAATTAACAGGTTTATCTCTCCTTACTTTTTCCTTCTCTCTCTCCTTCGTCCCTCTTTCAGTCAATACCTCCAGCTCAATTCTATATTTTCAATCCCACTCCCTCTCTCCCTCTAAGCTCTAGGGAGACGAGAGAGAATGGAGCTGTGATTAAGTTGATAAATTCCAGATAATAAAAACAGAATGCCTGTCATTCTCTGTTCTCTACGTTTGGTCTCTTCTGCTCCCTCTCTCTCCGCTCTGGGCAGTGTGGACATGGATAGTGAAGCAGAGAGAGGCTGGATGGATGAATTGGGAAGACAAAGAGAGAGGCTGGATGGATGAGGCTGGATGGATGAATGGGGATGTTTGAAGGATGTGCAATAATCAGACGTACTACACTGCCTGTCTTGTCATATGGACCCAGACTCCTGACTTACTGCTTCTTAATGTTATTGGAGCCATACAAATCTCAGAGAGGATAAACTCCTTTTGAAAACGTCTTGTTGAAAACATACTATGCTTTCTTCTGATGAACTAGCCTACATGTCTAGAGAGGGGAGGTTCAGCTAGCAATAGTCCGGATTTGGCCTCTGCACAACTGACTAGGTATCCCCCTTTCCTCTTTCCCTCCATTCTAGAGCTTAGCTAGTGCCAATTTTACTGAGGAGGTTTATATGTTTTCCCCTGTTTAATTCTGTTGTTTTGTCTGAGGCTTTTTATGAGAGGTGATGTTTGTCACTGATTTTTATTAGCCTGTTTGTAATGGGAACTTGGTGCCATTGTTGTTAAGGGTCTGTCTGAAAAACAACCTAACCCAAACAGCCTTCAAAAGAGATGAACAATAAAGGGATACTTTGGGATTCAACATTAGAGTCCAGACACTCAAACTAAAAACACAACAACACTCTGCTTCTGGTAAAGCAGCTTCGAGTGACTCACTCTTCTTCTCTATTCCTCCCTCCATCCTTCCATCACTCCATCACACAGACAGAAGACCCACACATGCACACAAGGACACACAAGTACACACACACACAAACAGAAACACACACGTTCTCAATACACAGACACACACATGAACCAATATTTCTCCAAACCCCGGAGAGGAGAGCGTAAGTCCCGTTTAGTCCCTGGCCATTGCAGCTGTGTACATATTCTCTCCTTAGACCAAACCACAGCCTTCAGTCATAGGGGAGGGAAAGGGAGAATGGGGAAAGAAGGGGGAGAGAAGCAAAGAGGGGACATTGGGGAGAAAATAGAGGAGAAGGGGAGAGGAGACAGAGGGGTGAGAAGAGGGGAGAATGGGGGAGAGAGAGAGTAGATCGGAGACGTTCTGTGCATTGGAAAACCTCCCTGGTCTTTGTGGTTGAATCTGTGTTTGAAATGCACTGCTTGACTGAGGGACCTTACAGATAATTGAATGTGTGGGTTACAGAGATGAGGTATCATTGAAAAATAATGTTAAACACTATTAATGTACACAGACTGAGTCCATGCAACTTATTATGTGACTTGTTAAGCAAATGTGTACTACTGAACTTATTCAGGCTTGCCATAACAAAAGGGGTTGAATACTTACTGACTCAAGACATTTCAGCTTTTCATTTTTAATACAAAAAAAACGAACAATATTAACAAAGTTACACTTTGACATTATGGGGTATTGTGTGACAACAAATGACAACAATTCTCAATTTAACACAACAAAATGTGGAAAAAGTCAAGGGGTGTGAATACTTTCTGATGGCACTGTATACTAAATGGTTCGGTTAAAACCGGCCCTGGGGGAAATGGAGCGCTGGAGTGCTCTTCTCTTCTGCCAACGGAACACTTTGTTCCTGTACAACATAAACATTCTGATTTATCTCAACAACTCTCCTTCACTCCAAGTCCCTCTCTCTTCCTCCTCTTCTCTCTTTCACCAACCTCTCCTCTCCGGGTTATTACAGACAAACAGTGTGTGTTTATGAGACTAGGGAATCACACTTTCCCATACAAACAGGTCCCTACACACACAGACACATGCACACATACACCAACACACTAACAGGTCTGTCACACATACACCCACACACTAACATGTCTGTCACACATACACCCACACACTAACAGGTCTGTCACACATACACCCACACACTAACAGGTCTGTCACACATACACCCACACACTAACATGTCTGTCACACATACACCCACACACTAACAGGTCTGTCACACATACACCCACACACTAACAGGTCTGTCACACATACACCCACACACTAACAGGTCTGTCACACAAACACTCACAAATCTGAGTGAGGGGCTAAGCACAGAAGGGGGTGAGAGATAGACAGAGATTGAGAGAGAGCAAAACACTGCCCATGATGCAGAACCAAGAATATTACACAGCTCAGGATACTTGGAGCAGACAAGCCAAAATACTCTCTTTCTGTTTCTCTCTTTCTTTCTTTCCTCCTTCTCCCACTGTGTGACTTCCCTTTCATTCCCTCTCTCCCAAGACTGGAGTTTGATGGTTTCCGCTGATTCAGCCATCACAGGCAGACTGACAGTTGACATTCTCTCTTCTTTAATATCTGTCTTGTTCATTTCTTTCTCTTTCCCTTCCTTAGATGGTCAAAGTAATGTCAGAGAGGGAAGTAGGGGGAGAGAGGGGGTGATGTAGCGGGAGGAGAGGGCGGGAGGGAACGAGGGAGAGAGGGGAGGAGAGAGTTGAGGCGGGAGGGAAGGAGGGAGAGAGGGGTGGAGGGAGTAGAGGCAGGCGGGCGGCGGGGGAGAGGCGGGAGGGAGGGAAGGAGGGATAGGAAATGAGGCATTGTGCACAGATAGGGGTCTACCTGTGCCCTCCCACATGCCCCTTTGCCCTCCACTGGCCAAGTGCCTTTTGGGTGGTGGTATAATTATAAAACATTTGTCGTTGTTGTTCTGAACCGACTGCCCCCAAGTCGTCGTGACGTCGGCAAGTTAGCAGCTTTAAAAAAATGGCCTAGCTGTGGATTGTGTGTAGCCCAATAACAAGACATAGTTACAGCCGGGAACATGCAGCACATCTGTCAGTGAACAGCTTGAAGACAAAACAGGCCTTTTGCAATATTTCAAATACATTGCGGGGAAAACACAGGTTGGAAGGCAAATTGCTATTGCTGAAAATAGAAGACTCTAGAAGTCTGCTGTACGCTACAAACATATTTTATCAACTTCCAAATAGGCCTTTTGAGCGAACAGTGCTTTACAAAGTGAAACAACAGAGCAATAGGCTTTTGGCACGAGCGCGTAGGCCAGGGGTGGGCAAGCTTTTTGGCTCGAGGGCAACATAGGGATTTTGAAATTCAACGGAGGGCCGTTTTTTGGGGGGACAAATTGTTTGTTAAAATCAATTTGCAGAGGCCTCCCGAGTGGCGCAGCGGTCTAAGTCACTACAGACCCGGGTTCAATCCCAGGCTGTGTCACAGTTGGCCGTGACTGGGAGAACCATGAGGTGGCGCACAATTGGCCCAGCGTCGTCCGGGTTAGGAGAGGATTTGGCAGGCCGAGATTTCCTTGTCCCATGGCGTTGTAGCGACTCCTGTGACGGGCCGGGCGCATGCACGCTGTGCGGTTTCCTCCGACACGGACGCACGGCTCTCGACCTTCGCCCGAATCCGAATTCGTACAGGAGTTGCAGTGATGGGACAAGACTGTAACCACCAATTGGGTGGAAAAAAGGTGGGTGGAAAAATATATATATATCTTTTTTTTTATGTCTCGCGGGTCGGATTCAAGTGGCCGGCGGGCTGTACTTGTATGTGTGTGAACCCTTTGGAATTACCTGGATTTATGCATAAATTTGACATAAAATTTGATCTGATCTTCATCTAAGTCACAACAACAGACGAACACAGTGTGCTTCAACTAATAACACACAAATTATTGTA
Organism: Brachymystax lenok tsinlingensis; assembly: GCA_030435695.1. Lineage (NCBI taxonomy): Eukaryota > Metazoa > Chordata > Actinopteri > Salmoniformes > Salmonidae > Brachymystax > Brachymystax lenok. The sequence goes on along the minus strand of CM059797.1, from coordinate 27,947,370 downwards.
TTTTTCTTGTCTATATTGAATACATAATTTAAACATTCACAGTGCAGGTTGGAAAAGTATGCGAACCCCTAGGCTAATGACTTCTCCAAAAGCTAATTGGAGTCAGGAGTCAACAAACCTGGAGTTGAATCAATGAGACTAGATTGGAGATTTTGGTTAGAGCTGCCCTGCCCCATAAAAAACACTATTCACAATTAATGCTTCTTGCTATTCACAAGAAGCATTGCCTGATGTGAACCATGCCTCGAACAAAAGAGATCTCAGAAGACCTAAGATTAAGAATTGTTGCCTTGCATAAAGCTGGAAAGGGTTACAAAATAATCTCTAAAAGTCAGTCCACGGTAAGACAAAATGTCTATGAATGGAGGAATTTCAGCACTGTTGCTACTCTCCCTGAGAGTGGCCGTCCTGCAAAGATGACTGCAAAAGCACAGCGCAGAATGCTCAATGAGGTTAAGAAGAATCCTAGAGTGTCAGCTAAAGACTTACAGAAATAAAAAAAAATTCAGACTGTTTGTTTATTGTTGTGACTTAGATAAAGATCAGATAACATTTTATGACCAATTTATCCAGGTAATTCAAAAGGGTTCACATACTTCGTCTTCCCACTGTATATTATAGAGTTCATATTTAAGAGCATTGAAGATAAATCCCAATCAATAAAAAAAATTATTGAGCTAACTAACTACCAAATTTACATCAATCATCAACATCCATGATCAGCTAAAAGCCTACCCTCTGTTCCCAATGTAAATCATGTCTATAGGAGGCACTGTAACTAGTGTAGTTTGCTTTACAATTTGTGATGAGTGTGTTATATAAATAAATAGGTACAGTACATACACACATGTTTTTAAGTTGATGCCTTGAGTCAGAAAACAGGACAACAGTTCAGAATCTCAGCTGGTAGTTTCACAGCGCTGAGCTTAATATGAATCCCTTATGAAGGTCAGGTGAGATGGGGGTTTGCCTGAGACTTTGGCAACACCAGCTCCTCTTACCCACCTGCTGTGATGCTCATTGTATAACGGATGCATAATTCTCTCTCTCTTTCTCTCTCTCTCTCTCTCTCCTTTTACTCTCTCCTCTCACACGTGTAAGGATTTCTGTGATGTGAGACACAGCCGCTGTAATCGAATTTGTCCATGTGGAAAAACAATACAAGATAGAAAAATAGTTAATGCCGGCTATTTTGTATACATGTCGAATCGTATGAGTGTAAGGATAAATTGGGGCCATTTGTGCAGAAGAATGAGAAGAGAAGAAAGGAGGAATGCACAGAGGCATGAATCCTGTTTGCTTGTATACACAAAGCCCTCTGGGTTATTTAGGGTGACAGTGTTTTACGCAACACATGCACTCACACATGTTAATGAGATTAATATGGAATTTCAAAGCATAAAACCTTTTTCTTAAACCGTCCCCAACTTAACACTCTGGTTTTACTAGTCAAATCTACCTGTCTGTCCAATAACAGTGGGGACCGAGTTACATCTCAATTTAATGAGAGGGGAAATGTAAAAGACATTTCCACCCATATGTTCATCTCATTCACTGTACAGGAGGTTTAAGGTTCAGGTTTATAACAGTCTGAAGAGAATCCATCCTATTACATCTGGAGGGAGACATTATGTCCGTCAGATACACACTGATGAGAAGTTTACAACTCAAACCAGACGTGCACAACTCTCAGGGCTGCTGTCCTGCTGGTTTGGTTCCTGCATATAGATATATTTTTACATTTTTGTTATTTAGCAGACACTCTTATCCAGAGCATCTTACAGGAGAAATTAGGGTGCCTTGCTCAAGGGCACATTGACAGATTTTTAATCTTTCGGGTTTCTGGCCCAACGCTCTTAACTGCTGGGCTACCTGCCACCCCATAGCACTTTGTGATCCATTACTTTACCAGGCTACTCAGTATTGAGACGGAACACCAGCAGACAACAATGACCCTGGAGGACCTGTACAGCCCTGGGTATGTTTTCCTTATCGATTTGTGGTGGAGACCAGATCAGATGCTGTGTGAGGGGAACGTTCAAACGTTGAAATGAAAGTGGCAGCCTTAAAGTGAAGAAAATTCCCTAACCAAAACGTTTTATTTTATTTTAATGCGAAAAGTAAACAGCATAGTTGGTCAATTTCCACAACAACTAGGAGTGTTGAAGCACGAGGATCAATATCTCCGCTGCTTTGGTGCCCTGGCTACAACGTTATGAAAAGGGTGAAGCAAACCTGTGCAGGTACTGTGTGAGAGTGGAGTGTTGCATCTCGCTCATCTCAATATCCTAGCATATTCATTGATGATAGCCTTTACTGAAGTTGCAAGACATTGCAAGCCAAGATATTGCTATACAGCATTTTGTTGTGAGATAGGCCTAGTGCACAGTTCTGACTTTTATTTATCCTTTATTTAACTAATCAAGTCAGTTAAGAACAAATTATTATTTTCAATGACAGCCTAGGAACAGTGGGTTAACTGACTTGTTCAGGGGCAGAACAAAAGATTTATACCTTGTCAGGTCGGGGATTTGATCTTGCAACCTTTTGGTTACTAGTCCAATGCTCTAACCACTAGGCTACCTGCCACCCCACTGTCTGTGTGCTGGCCGACCTGCCTACACTGCATTAGGAAAGTATTCAGACCTCGACTTTTTCAACATTTTGTTACGTTTTGTTACGTTACAGCCTTGGAAACAAGTGTATAAAATTATTATTTTCCCTCATCAATCTACACACATACTCCATAATGACAAAGCGAAAAACTGTTTTTTAGACATAACAAAAATAACAAAAAGTATTCAGAACCCTTTGCTATGAGACTCGAAATTGAGCTCAGGTGCATCCTGTTTCCATTGATCATCCTTGAGATGTTTCTACAACTTGATTGGAGTCCAATTTCAATTGTTTGGACATGATTTGGAAAGACACACACCTGTCTATATAAGGTCCCACAGTTGACAGTGTATGTCAGAGCAAAACCAAAGTCATGAGGTTGAAGGAATTGTCTGTAAAGCTCTGAGACAGAAAATGTCTGCAGCATTGAAGGTCCTCAAGAACACAGTGGCCTCCATCATTCTTAAATGCAAGAAGTTTGTAACCACTAGGCTCTAGGCTCTTCCTAGAGCTGGCCGCCCGGCCAAACTGAGCAATTGGGGGAGAAGGGCCTCTGACAGAGCTCCAGAGTTCCTCTGTGGAGATGGGAGAACCTTCCAGAAGGAAAACCATATCTGTAGCACTCCACCAACCAGACCTTTATGGTAGAGTGGCCAGACAAAAGCCATTCTTCAGTAAAAGGCACATGACAGCCGCTTGGAGTTTGCCAAAAGGCACCTAAAGACTCTCAGACCATGAGAAACAAGATTCTCTGGGCTGATGAAACCAAGATTGATGTATTTGGCCTGAATGCCAAGCGTCACGTCTGGAGGAAACCTGACACCATCCCTATCAACATATCAAAGCTGCAGGCTAAAGATAAATCTAGACTTGGTTTGCTCTATCGCAATAACTCCTATTTCACCTCAGCTGCCAAACTAACCCTGAATCAGATGACCATCCTACCCATGCTAGATTACGGAGACATAATTTATAGATTGGCAGGTAAGGGTGCTCTCGAGCGGCTAGATGTTCTTTACCATTCGGCCATCAGATTTGCCACCAATGCTCCTTATAGGACACATCACTGCACTCCATACTCCTCTGTAAACTGGTCATCTCTGTATACCCGTCACAAGACCCATTGGTTGATGCTTATTTATAAAACCCTCTTATGGCTCACTCCCCCCTATCTGAGATATCTACTGCAGCCCTCATCCTCCACATACAACTCCCATTCTGCCAGTCACATTCTGTTAAAGGTCCCCAAAGCACACATATCCCTGTGTTGCTCCTCTTTTCAGATTGCTGCAGCTAGCGACTGGAACGAGCTGCAACAAACACTCAAACTGGACAGTTTTATCTCCATCTCTTCATTCAAAGACTCAATCAAGGACACTCTTACTGACAGGTGTGGCTACTTTGTGTGATGTATTGTTGTCTCTACCTTCTTGACCTTTGTGCTGTTGACTGTGCCCAATAATGTTCGTACTGTTTTGTTCTGATACCATGTTGTGTTGCTACCATGTTGTGTTGCTACCATGTTGTTGTTATGTTGTGTTGCTACTATGCTGTGTTGTCTTGTGTTGCTGCCTTGCTTTGTTGTTGTCTTAGGTCTCTCTTTATGTAGTGTTGTGTTGTCTCTCTTGTTGTAATGTGTGTTTTGTCTTATATTTATATTGTATTTATTTATTTATTTTAATCCCAGGCCTTTTGCCTTTTGGTAGGCCGTCATTGTAAATAAGAATTTGTTCTAAACTGACTTGCCTAGTTAAATAAAGGTTAAATAAATAAAATAAATACGGTGAAGCGTGGTGGTGGCAGCATCATGATGTGGGGATGTTTTCAGGGACTGGGACACTAGTCAGGATCGAGGGAAAGATGAACAGAGCTACAGTGAGGGAATAAAGTATTTTATCCCCTGCTGATTTGAAATGCCCACTGACAAAGAAATGATCAGTCTATAATTTTAATGGTAGGTTTATTTGAACAGTGAGAGACAGAATAACAACAAAGAAATCAAGAAAAACGCATGTGAAAAATGTTATAAATGGAATTGCATTTTAATGAGGGAAAAAAGTATTTGACCCCTCTGCAAAACATGACTTAGTACTTGGTGGCAAAACCCTTGTTGGCAATCACAGAGGTCAGACGTTTCTTGTAGTTGGCCACCAGGTTAGCACACATCTCAGGAGGGATTTTGTCCCACTCCTCTTTGCAGATCTTCTCCAAGTCATTAAGGTTTCGAGGCTGATGTTTGGCAACTCGAACCTTCAGCTCCTCCACAGATTTTCTATGGGATTAAGGTCTGGAGACTGGCTAGGCCACTCCAGGACCTTAATGTGCTTCTTCTTGAGCCACTCTTTTGTTGCCTTGGCCGTGTGTTTTGGGTCATTGTCATGCTGGAATACCCATCCACGACCCATTTTCAATGCCCTGGCTGAGGGAAGGAGGTTCTCACCCAAGATTTGACGGTACATGGCCTCGTCCATCGTCCCTTTGATGCGGTGAAGTTGTCCTGTCCCCTTAGCAGAAAAACACCCCCAAAGCATAATGTTTCCACCTCCATGTTTGACGGTGGGGATGGTGTTCTTGGGGTCATAGGCATTCCTCCTCCTCCAAACACGGCGAGATGAGTTGATGCCAAAGAGCTCCATTTTGGTCTCATCTGACCACAACACTTTCACCCAGTTGTCCTCTGAATCATTCAGATGTTCATCGGCAAACTTCAGACGGGCATGTATATGTGCTTTCTTGAGCAGGGTGATCTTGCGGGCGCTGCAGGATTTCAGTCCTTCACGGCGTGGTGTGTTACCAATTGTTTTCTTGATGACTATGGTCCCAGCTGCCTTGAGATCATTGACAAGATCCTCCCGTGTAGTTCTGGGCTGATTCCTCACCGTTCTCATGATCATTGCAACTCCACGAGGTGAGATCTTGCATGGAGCCCCAGGCCGATGGAGATTGACAGCTCTTTTGTGTTTCTTCCATTTGCGAATAATGTCACCAACTGTTGTCACCTTCTCACCAAGCTGCTTGGTGATGGTCTTGTTGCCCATTCCAGCCTTGTGTAGGTCTACAATCTTGTCCCTGACATCCTTTGAGAGCTCTTTGGTCTTGCCCATGGTGGAGAGTTTGGAATCTGATTGATTGCTTCTGTGGACAGGTGTCTTTTATACAGGTAACAAGCTGAGATTAGGAGCACTCCCTTTAAGAGTGTGCTCCTAATCTCAGCTTGTTACCTGTATAAAAGACACCTGGGAGCCAGAAATCTTTCTGATTGAGAGGGGGGGTCAAATACTTATTTCCCTCAATAAAATGCAAATCAATTTATACAAATTTTCACATGCGTTTTTCTGGATTTTTTTGTTGTTATTCTGTCTCTCACTGTTTAAATAAACCTACCATTAAAATTATAGACTGATAATTTCTTTGTTAGTGGGCAAACGTACAAAATCAGCAGGGGATCAAATACTTTTTTTCCCTCACTGTAAGTACAGAGAGATCCTTGATGAAAACCTGCTCCAGAGCGTTCAGGACCTTAGACTTCTAGCAGGACAACCAACCTAAGCGCACAGCCAAGACAATGCAGGAGTGGCTTTGGGACAAGTCTCTGAATGTCCTTGAGTGGCCAAACCAGAGCCCTTACTTGAACACGATCGAACCTCTCTGGAGAGACCAGAAAATAGCTGTGCAGCAACGCTCCCCATCCAACCTGACAGAGCTTGAGAGGATCTGCAGAGAATGGGAGAAACAGGTTTGCCAAGCTTGTAGCGTCATACCAAAGAAGACTCAAGGCTGTAATCGCTGCCAAAGGTGCTTCAACAAAGTACTGAGTTAAGAGTCTGAATACTTATGTAAATGTGATATGAGTTTGTTTTTTATACATTTGTAAAGATTTCCCAATTTCTTTTTTGCCTTGTCATTATGGGGTATTTTATGTAGATTGATGAGAAAAAAAACGATCAAATACATTTTAGAAAAAGGCTGTAACGTAACAAAATGTGAAAAAAGTCTGAATACTTTCCAATATACTGTATACTTTGCCCCTCACCTCTCTCTCTCCGTCCTTCGCTAGCTCACTATAAAATATGCGAGTGTTTGTGTTCTCAGAAGTACGATAACTAATCAGTCTCTTCCATTCCAAAAAGACTGAATCTTAGGAGTAGATTCCTAGCGAAAATGGGAGTTGACACATTGAGTCGACGTGCAAGGAGTCTATTCTCCACCACTACTGTACGTCATCGTTGTTTACAGTTGGAAAAATGGCAGAGAAAAGACAAGCGACAGCAGCGAAGTCCTGTATGGCAAGACCTTGAGAAGGATATGCAAACTTTGAGACGGGGTATTGAGGTACAGTATTGATAGTACAGGTGCAATGTTTAACAATCTAAAAGGGAAGCACCGTGAGACCCAAACCATTTTATGAATTCGTCTTATCGTTTTAGCGGAAAAACAATCAAAAATGGCTGTTTAAACATTAAGACCATTTTTCAAATTGTCACATCCCGAGTGTGTGTGTGCGTGCATGTGTGTGCCAGTGTGTGTGTTAGTCATGTCTGATAAGGATTGTCCAGTGTGTGTAAGATTGCTCTGAAGTCCCTGGATAGGGGTTAATAATGACTTTAAAAGAGATGGACACAGAGAATGAACAGACAGAGATTTATCAGTCTAATGGAGAAAGGGAGCGAGAAGGAGAGGTGTCGGCCCTGGGTATTGGTGGTATGAGTAGAAGGAGGAGAGGAGAGAGGGATCAGGAGAGAGGAAATAGGTAAGAAAGTGAGATGGGGGAGAGGAGAGCTAGGGGAATAACTGACCTCTTTCTACCTCACATCAAAAGGAGGAGTGTCAGAGAGAGAGAGAGAGAGAGAGAGAGAGAGAGAGAGAGAAGGGGGAGGGTTGTGTGGTGTTAGTCATCAATGAGAAAGATTACTACTACACACGTTTACTCCTCTCTTTCACTTTCTCTCTCTCTCTAGATGCCTCTCACGATCACTTTCTCTAGCCTATTTCTCTATCTGAAGAGGTCGCTCTCTCTCTCTCTGAGGAGGTCCCTCGTTCTCATTGTCTCCCCTCTCCCCTCTCTCTGCCATCCGTCTGTCCGTGGGTTGTGTTTAAGCCAATCCCCTAATAAAGGATGCGCCCATACATATTCATGTAACAGTTCTGATAATTAGTGAGCACCCCTCCCCACCCGACGCACACACAGCCCTCATGCATATGGATGTCCTTGGTCCGGCAAACAAAGACAGTGGCAGCGGAGGGCATTCTCCGTTAACACACGCAGCCACGTGTGATGGCACAGATAGCAGCCCTGCCACTCTCTCTCTCACACACACACACGGGTGCAGGCACACACACTCCGTACAGTCAGAAGGGAGAAGGGGATAGAGGGAAAGGATCTCTTTGGCTTTCTTCTTTCACATAGTGGTGACCCTTATTTCCTCTGAGCTGAAACACAACCCTAAACGCACACGTGGACAGGCAACCTAATGTCATTATTGCATCAGGCATGAAAAGGCCCACTGAGCCCTGTTCCATGAGCCTATCCTGGAGTCGGTCTCTTAAAGTCAAACTTTAAGTCTGTTTTATGTAATTTAAGTTAACACTGAATGTGTTTAATCCGAAAATGTATTTCTTAAAAATGATGTCATTTTTTCATCTGGATGTGGCGGAAACAATTTTAAGGGAAACAATCAGAAATGTGTATGCTTGCATGCATGCGTGTGTGTGTGTGTGTGTCTGTGTGTGTGTGTGTGTGTGTGTGTAACTGCGTGCATGTGTGTGAGACAGGGAGTGACCCCAAACACTTCCTGACTTTAAACAAAAAAAGACATATCTCAGTTTACAGGAGCCAACAATGCCAGAGGGGAGGAGAGGAGAGAGACGGAGAGATGGAGAGAGACGGAGAGATGGAGAGATGGAGAGAGACGGAGAGACGGAGAGATGGAGAGAGACGGAGAGAGACGGAGAGATGGACAGAGAGGGAGAGATGGAGAGAGGCGGCGAGATGGAGAGATGGCGAGAGACGGAGAGATGGAGAGAGACGGAGAGATGGAGAGAGACGGAGAAAGACGTAGAGATGGAGAGAGACGGAGAGATGGACAGAGACGGAGAGACGTAGAGATGGAGAGAGATGGAGAGATACGGAGAGACGGAGAGAGACGGAGAGATGGAGAGAGACAGAGAGATGGACAGAGACGGAGAGATGGAGAGATACGGAGAGACGGAGAGAGACGGAGAGATGGAGAGAGACGGAGAGATGGACAGAGACGGAGAGATGGAGAGATGGGGAGAGATGGACAGAGACAGAGAGATGGAGAGAGACGGAGAGATGGAGAGAGACGGAGAGATGGAGAGATGGGGAGAGATGGAGAGAGACGAAGAGATGGAGAGAGACGGAGAGATGGACAGAGAAGGGAAAAATGACAGGTCTCTGAGTATTGGAGAGATGGAGGGACGAGGGAGGTAAGGAGACAAAGGAGGTAGGAAGAGAAGAGGGAGAGAGAGAAAAGGGAGGGAAAAATCGAGTTGATGTAAAGTGTCTATGTAAAGTGTCACTCTGATGCCTGCAGTGTGTATGTGTGTGTGCGAGTGTGTGTGTGTGTGCTTGCGTGTTTCTTTGCCTGTGTGTGTGAGTCACTCTGAAGAAATCTTGCCCTCAGGCTCCTAGCCTCATCCTAAAACCCTACACCTGACTCACAGACAGACAGACAGACAGACAGACAGAGAGTATGTGTTGCACAGTGTGTGTCTATAGCAGCACGCGCTCCAGCAGGTACATTTCACTGGTCACCCCCAAAGCCAATTCCTCCTTTGGCCGCCTTTCCTTTTCAGTTCTCTGCTGCCAATGGCTGGAACGAACTGCAAAAATCACTGAAGCTGGAGACTCATATCTCCCTCACTAACTTTAAGCACCAGCTGTCAGAGCAGCTCACAGATCACTGCACTTGTACATAGCCCATCAGTAAATATCCCATCCAACTACCTCATCCCCATACTGTATTTATTTATTTATCTTGCTCCTTTGCACCCCAATATCTCTACTTACACATTTATCTTCTGCACATCTACCATTCCAGTGTTTAATTGCTATATTGTAATTACCTCGCCACTATGGCCTATTTATTGCCTTACCTCCCTTATCTTACCTCATTTGCACACACTGTATATATACTTTTTTTCTACTGTATTATTCACTGTATGTTTGTTTATTCCATGTGTAACTCTATGCTGTTGTATGTGTTGAACTGCTCTGCTTTATCTTGGCCAGGTCGCAGTTGTAAATGAGAACTTGTTCTCAACTTGCCTACCTGGTTAAATCCAGGTGCAATAAAAAATAAAATAAACAATTCAAGGATGTGCCCTGTGTCTGACACATTCAGACAGAGGAAAGGAAAGTGTCAATCTCAAACTCACCTTTCATCTCTTCTGTCTTTTCAAAACTTTGGGAGACAGAAGGAGGGAAGGTAGAAGGATGGAGGAGAGGGTGGACAGACAGGGATTAGGAGTGGATATTCATCCTGCACACACACACACAGCCCTTTGACCAGGCATATCACCCGGCTCTATTTAAATATGTAATCTTCGTGCTCTATAAGCAGTACTGTACTCCTCTCCTGGAGATTAAACCTCAGGTCATTACAGCTTCATAAAGCACCATTCTTCTCTCAGGATTCACCTCATATCTTCCCCTTGATGAGTCTGGCCTGCACAGCACACACGTACACACATACACACATACATACACACACACATACACACTCACACACACACACATACATACACACACACACACGTACACACATACACACATACATACACACACACATACACACTCACACACACATACACGAAAGCAGGCACACACACATGTACACACACTCACGTACACACACACACGCACACACACACACACACACACACACACACACACACACACACACACACACACACACACACACACACACACACACACACACACACACACACACACACTCACACTCACACTCACACACACAGAGTTGTGTTTTATTCACCAGGTGAAAGGAAGGCCATTGGGCAAAGACAATACCAGCCCATTCCCCGTTCTGGAGAGAAAGGAGCCGGCAGTAGGGAACGGAAAGAGACAGGAATAATAGGCCACCAGGACGGGAGCGCCGTGCCAGAGACAGACGGATTCATCCCTCTTTTGGAGAAAAAGAGAAAGAAAGGCAGACGCTGATGAATGAAATGAACTGAAGCTGTAATGTTCTCTTTAAGCCTCCTCTCTTTTCCTCACTTTCTCTCTCGCTCTCTGATCATGAGTCTCAACTTCCTGGACTAAGGTGCCAGTTGTCCCTAAACACAGATCTAGAATCAGATAACCATAGCCCTAACCATTAGAGAGATGAAACTTCTACTATGAGCCAAAATACAGAAGAGCCACCTCCCGCTACCTGCTCTGCCAGTGCTCAGTAGAAATACAGATAGGCCTAATATATGGGTGTTATGATGAGAAGGCAGAAGAATAGATAGCAAAAACATGCATCATCATTATTCACACACGCTCACACACACGCTCACACACACAGACACACACACAGACAGACACAGACACACGCTCACACACACAGACACACGCTCACACACACACGCTCACACACACACAGACACACACGCTCACACACACAGACAGACACAGACACATGCTCACACACACACAGACACACGCTCACACACACGCTCACACACACACACACACAGACACAGACACACACGCTCACACACATGCTCACACACGCTCACAAACGCTCACAAACGCTCAGACACAGACACACACGCTCACACACATGCTCACACACATACACACAAACACACACGCGCTCTTAGCTGTTCTTCGTCAGTTATTTCACCAGCATACTATATGCACACACACAGCCAAACAAACTATACACACAGAACATGCATATACAGATATACATGGACACAAACACAAACCCACACCCACACACACACATACAAGCATGCACACAAACATCCTACAAACACACATGCATGAACTGAGATATATGCACATAAACACACACCCACGCTTCAGAAGGTTTGTTTACGGTCTGTGTGTTTATTGAAACAGTACTGCATCAGAAACACACTGTAGAGGAGAACAGAAGGCATTCATATAAACATTGATAGTCTGCACACACACACACACGCACACGCACACACACATGTTTATGGTGGTTACATTAACATGGATATTGTGCACACTTACTCCAACTGCTGCTAACCATCCAGCGGGTGTGTCACAGTGAGGGAGGCATGTGTCTCCTTTGCTGTGGTTCTGTGTTAAATAATACCATATGCCTGCTGACAGTCTCAGCTCCTCTTTTAATCAAACATATGATGAAATAATCCGACAATAGACCACATGACTTCAATCTCAACTATTCTAGAATCACATGACACAGTAAGACTTCAAATTTATATTTTTCATCTTCTTCAGACAACCAATCAGATCATCTGTCTTTACACATATGCGTGTGTGTATGTGTGTGTGGGTATGTGCGCAACACAGTAGGATATATGATAATCCAGGTAAAGACATATTTATTGTGTTCCTCCAGTGCCACGTCTCCTATGAAGTGTTGTGTTGAGAGCTCCCTCCAAGGCAACCATAGCCAGTCTGCCTCTTCAAGGAACAATAACACCAACAAACCTTCAACACATGGCTTTTCTACACGGTCTACTGCCGGTCTGCTGTCTGACAAGCCTGAAGATGTCTCCGGATAGAGACAGGGAAAGAAAATAGAGAGAGAAATAGAGGAAAATAGAGAAATACAAAGATAAAATCTGAGTCCCATTTGTCAGGTGGAGCGGTAAAGCACATCCACAGACCACTCTTTAAATGTCACCTCATTACCAACATATACACAGCCCCCCTCCTACGGGAATGTCCACATACACACCAGACACACAGTCTTTATCTGCCCAGTCCTCTGCTTTTCTGATCAGACTACGATTGAAAGTAGTACTAGGCCAGGATGTAATACAGGCCTTTATTATGTGGCTGTCAGTCAGAAGACTATAGCAGCCTTCAGAAACATGGAGAGAAAATGAAGGACTGCTACAAAGGAACAGTCAACCAGAGAACAGCGTTCTACAGTCTCACAGACCTGTTCACTCCAGCATCTGAACGCTTTAGCATAATCAAGACCTTCAGCTCATTGACCTGAAAAAATGAACGATTGAAATCCATGAAATAGACGTTGAAAGAGCTGTAAACAAAGTGAACTCACTTGATTTGGGTGATGCTTCTCCTTGAGGATCCGTCTGATCGTGTGGTCGCAGACTGATCAAACCGAAAGCCAGAACAGAACAACACAGGCAGACAGGCATTCATATCAAATGGCATTGCCCTCCACAACAGGATACATGACAGATAGGACGGTAACATATGCCACATGTTTTTCTATTGCATGAATTGTCAATATTGTGTAATGTATTGTTTTGTTGCTGATGTACCATCAATAAAATTATTTTATGTTTTTAACCATTCATGACTCATTTATTCATATTATTGGTGTTAGTACGGTGTTACTGTACTGTAGAGTCTTCCACTCTAATTAGAATTTCTACCCAGTTTCACTAAATCAGAGTGGCTGAGATATTTCAGGTGCCAGGGAAGGTGACGTGATGGTGGGAGGATGAGACAGGCCTCTGCTACATGTGCTGGGACAGAATTCAGGCTGTTGATCCAGGTAACTGGAATCACGCTTATTTGGCTTTATGTGACATTTGCTCTCGCTAACCACTAAATAGCGTTTACAATGTGAGATTGTGAAGAAGGCTCAGAGAGAGATAGAGAGAGATAGAGAGACAGGGAAAAAGAAAGAGAAAGGAGGAGGAAGTGAACTAAATTCTGGTAAACTGCACCTGCAGGGATCTCCTCCTGTGTATAATGACAGTGTTTAATGAGCTGCTTACAGCGTGTATGTGTGTGTGTGTGTGAGAGACATGGTGATAATTGAATAGAGACACAGTGTTCATTCTGCCTCAAGCACCCTTGCAGAGGAAATAACTCATGAATACATTTTCTGTGTCTGTCGCATATTTCTGTTGTTCAAGTGTATCTCCTTTACTTTCCCCCTTTTTCCCCTTTATTTCTCCAGGGCTTGGGGTAGGAAGCACTCGTTCACAAACTGGGAGAATAATACGGTTAAGTGGTCTAATATAAACAGCAAAAATGAATAATTAAAACATATTACTCAATCTACATGCAGGAGAAAAATAGCAGTGTGGCAGGAAAGCCCAAATGAACCTGGAGAGTGGAGAGAGGGGTGGGAGGGAGAGAGAGATGAGAGAAAGATAGAGAACGATAGAGAGAGAGGGGGCATGAGAGGGAACCTCATTGCAACCTTGTCTCAGTCCTAGGGGGGTACCCCTGGCTAAACGCTGACTGAGTGAGAGACTAGGTGAGCATTATTCCACTAGTGTAAATACAGATTCAGACATGAAAACAGCGGCAAGAGGCATGAGAGTGCCACACAAAGAGGCTTTATGCAAATAAAATTAACAGGCAGCCTGGGACATTGTAATGAGATGTTTATTACATTGGAGCACACACACAGGTTTTGTTGCAGAAGGCTTGCCAGGGTTCTGAGAGGGAGGGAGAGCGAGAGAGAGAGAGAGAGAGACATAGAGACAGAGACAGAGAGAAACGGCTCAATTTATCAAGGCCTATTGTTGAGGTGGACTAATTCATTTGTTTGTGTGATTGCTTTCCTGGGCATCGCTGGCTGCCAAAACAATACTGATAACCTCCATCACCTCATTGGAGACATAGAAACTTTCTCCCTCCATACAGGGACAGCAACAACACTGTATTCTGGTCTCTCTCTGTTTCACTTCCCTTCACCTCTCACTATTTGTCTCTCTTCTGCACTGTCTTTACCCCTTTTTTCTTATTCACCCTCTCTCTCTCTCTCTGTCTCTCTCTCTGGCTCTCTCTCTCTGGCTCTCTCTCTCTCTCTCTCTCTCTCTCTCTCTCTCTCTCTCTCTCTCCTCTCTCTCTCTCTGGCTCTCTCTCTCTCTCTGGCTCTCTCTCTCTCTCTCTCTCTCTGGCTCTCTCTCTCTCTCTCTCTCTCTCTCTCTCTCTGGCTCTCTCTCTCTCTCTCTCTCTCTCTCTCTCTCTCTCTCTCTCTCTCTCTCTCTCTCTTCAAATGATTCCATTGTGTGAAACTCTTATCACACTTTGACTAAGGTGAAGGCACACATACCATACATGCACTCACACATGCATGCCCACACCCACCCATAAACCTTTAACTATGAGTTTCACAAAATTACTTTGTTAAAAAGAGAGAGGAAGCAAACCTTCTGTCACACACACACACACACACACAATAGTGTATACACACACTCAAACTACAAAGATTGATTATTGTACAGTATACTCACACATCTCTTTCATATTCTATCATACACCTCTCTTTCATACACCTCTCACTATTTGTCTCTCTTCTGCACTGTCTTTACCCCTTTTTTCTTATTCACCCTCTCTCTCTCTCAATTCAATTCAATTCAATTTGCTTTATTGGCATGACGTAACAATGTACATATTGCCAAAGCTTACATTTGATATTTATAATATGAACATAATTAATAATCAAAATTGTCAACAGGACAACAGTAACAACAATAACCACATTGAACAACAACAATAAGCATACAGTAGAAGACATGTGCAGGTTGATTGGTCTGTCAGACACTGTCCCTCATCTTATGGCAGGCAGTGATGTAGTGCGCTGCCAGCCCACAGCTTTCTGTTTCCTCCCCCAACAGGATGGGTAGCCTATTCTCATCAGAGAGGTCTTTGAAACCTTGAATATGGGTTTCAAATTTGGAAATGACACTCTCTAATTGTTTTATATTTTTGACATTTTGTCAGGAAATGCAGCTCTGTCTCAGGTTCTGCTGTGGTGCAGTGGTTGCACAGCCTTTCCTCTACAGGGAGCCAGGTTTTCCTGTGTCGACCCTTCTCAATGGCAAGGCTGTGCTCACTGAGCCTGTACTTTGTCAAGGTTTTTCTAAGGTTTTGATCAGTAACCGTGGCCAAATAGTTTGCCATGGTGTACTGTCGGTTTAGGGCCAGATAGCACTGCATTTTGCTTTGTGCTTGTGCTTGTGTTTCCCAATGAGAAATGTAGTTTTGTTTTAATTGTGATGTAATTTGTTTTATTCTGATTGATTGGATGTTCTGGTCCTGAGGCTTCAGTGTGTTAGTAGAACAGGTTTGTGAACTCAGCCCCAGGACCAGCTGGATGAGGGGACTCTTTTCTTTGCTCAGCTCTTGGCATTGCAGGGCTTGGTAATGATATGAGAGGGGGTCACTGTATTTTAGATGTTTCCAAAACTTAATTGCTCTTTTTTGAGTTTTTATTATTAGTGGATATTGGCCTAATTCTGCCCTGCATGCATTGTTTGTAGTTTTCCTCTGGACATGTAGGAGAATCTTACAGAACTCAGCATGCAGGGTTTCAATGGGGTGTTTGTCCCATTGGGTGAAATCTTGTTTTGCAAGTGGACCCCACACCTCGCTGCCATAAAGTGCAATTGGTTCAATGACACATTCAATAAGTTTTAGCCAAATTTTAATAGGTATTTCAATTTGAATTTGTTTTTTAATGGCGTAGAATGCCCTGCGTGCTTTCTCTCTCAGTTCATTCACTGCCTCATTAAGGTGTCCAGTTGAGCTTATTTTTAAACCTAAGTAGTTGTAGTGTGTGCAGTACTCTATATATTTTGTACCAATTGAGAACTTTGGTCTAATTCCCTGAGATCTGGATCTTCTCTGAAAAATCATTATTTTAGTCTTTTTGGGGTTTACTGCCAGGGCCCAGGTTTGGCAGTACTGCTCCTAGCAGGTCCAGGCTCTGCTGTAGGCCATGTGCTGTGGGTGACAGCAGACACAGGTCATCTGCGAAGAGCAGGCATTTAACCTCTGAATTGTGGAGACTAACACCAGGGGCAGAGGATTCTTCTAGAATAGTGGCCAATTCGTTGATGTAAATATTGAAGAGTGCAGGGCTCAGATTGCAACCCTGGCGAAGGCCCCGCCCCTGGGTAAAGAATTCTGTTCTTTTCTTGCCAATTTTAATGGCGCACGTATTGCCAGTATACATTGATTTAATTATGTCATATGTTTTACCCCTACACCACTTTCAATAACTTTGTAGAACAGTCCTGTATGCCAAATAGAATCAAATGCTTTTTGGAAGTCGATAAAGCAAGCATATATTTTGGTATTATTTTGGTGGACATGTTTATCTATCAGGGTGTGTAGGGTGTAAATATGATCGGTCGTGCTGATGTTTTGGTATAAATCCAATTTGGCTTTTACTCAAGACATTGTGCTTATTAAGGAAGTTTAGAACTCTTACATTTATAATACTACAGAAAACCTTCCCCAGGTTACTGTTCACACAAATGCCTCTGTAATTGTTAGGGTCAAATTTGTCTCCGTTCTTAAAGATTGGGGTTATGAGTCCTTGATTCCAGATGTCAGGAAATAACCTACACTCAGGATCAAATTAAACAGTTTTAATATAGCCGATTGAAATTTTGCACTAGTGAGTTTGAGCATCTCATTTAGGATGCCATCAGGTCCGCATGATTTTCTATATTTGAGGGCCTGAAGTTTCTTATAGAGCTCCTGGTCAGTAATTGGGGAGTCTAATGGATTTTGATTGTCCTTTATAGCTTTTTCTAATCTATTTAACTTCTCATGAATTTGGCGTTGTTCTGCGTTTTTGTCAATTTGAACGGTGTTGTAGAGTGTTTTAAAATGGGTTGTCCATATGTCACCATTTTGTATCGCTAATTCCTCTTGTTTCGATTTTTTTAGTTTTTTCCAATTTTGCCAGAAGTTGTTTGTGTTTATGGACTCCTCAATTAGTGTCAGCTGCTTGCTGTTGTACTGTGCTTTTTTGGTTCTGAGTGTACATTTATAGAGTTTTAAAGTTTCACAGTAATGAAGGCGTAATTCACCATTATTTGGGTCTCTGTGCTTTTGGTTTGATAGTGTTCTAAGTCTTTTCCTTATAATTTTGCAATCTGCATCAAACCACTTGTCATCTGTGGTCTTTTTTGTTTTGTTTTTTATCAATTTCAATTGTGCTTCTTTTGCCGTTTGCCTGAATATATAGTTTATGTGTTTAACTGCTAGATTGATGCCTTCTTTACTGTGGGTGAATGTGCTATCCAGAAAGTTATCTAAGAGTGTTTGGATATTTTGATTACAGGTTGCTTTCTGGTATTCTTCTGTGCTGTTTTTTTCTCTCTCTCTCTCTCTCTCTCTCTCTCTCTCTCTCTCTCTCTCTCTCTCTCTGGCTCTCTCTCTCTGGCTCTCTCTCTCTGTCTCTCTCTCTGTCTCTCTCTCTCTCTCTCTCTCTCTCTCTCTCTCTCTCTCTCTCTCTCTCTCTCTCTCTCTCTCTCTCTCTCTCTCTCTCTCTCTCTCTCTCTCTCTCTCTCTCTCTCTCTCTCTCTCTCTCTCTCTCTCTGGCTCTCTCTCTCTCTCTCTCTCTCTCTCTCTCTCTCTCTCTCTCTCTCTCTCTCTCTCTCTCTCTCTCTCTCTCTTCAAATGATTCCATTGTGGTGAAACTCTTATCACACTTTGACTAAGGTGAAGGCACACATACCATACATGCACTCACACATGCATGCCCACACCCACCCATAAACCTTTAACTATGAGTTTCACAAAATTACTTTGTTAAAAAGAGAGAGGAAGCAAACCTTCTGTCACACACACACACACACACACAATAGTGTATACACACACTCAAACTACAAAGATTGATTATTGTACAGTATACTCACACATCTCTTTCATATTCTATCCCACAGACACAAAGACATGTAGAAACATAAAAACACGTGAATGTATAGTGATGTTAAATGCGGAAGACGGGTTAAATGCGGAAGACGCATTTCAGTTGAAGGCATTCGGTTGTACAACTGACTAATAATGGTGACTTTGACTTTAGCTAATGATAGTAGCTTGGTTAGCTAGCTATAATTCTAGCTAGTTTTAGAGGAGGATTTAGCTTCTTTTATTAACCTTTTACTGCAGTGTGCTAAATAAGGGTCACACAGAGTGTTTCTTGGTAGTCTTATAGAAATCTACCTTGAAACAAAAGTATACACCTAACACACAAAAAAGACACCTTTACCATGTCAGATATAGAGTTGAAATGTATGAAATTTTTTGTTTGCATCCCAATATTACACTTTCTAGACATCACCGACGACTGAAATATAACAAAACCTTTTGACACAGAAACACCAGACTTTCGGCGTTGAAATAATTATGTTTATTAATTATGAATTTATGAGAAATATGAACAACATTGCACCCATGAGTCCAAAAAGGGCACTTTTGGTCATTGACTGCAGGACTACCACATACAGTTGAAGTCGGAAGTTTACATACACTTAGGTTGGAGTCATTAAAACTCATTTTTCAACAACTCTACACATTTCTTGTTAACTTCTTTGGGAGCAGCGCACGAGGTGACGGTTTTGGAGAGTCTGGCGTGCCCAAAGTAAAATGCCTCCCATTCAGGCCCAGAAAATAGGATATGCACATATGTAGTACCATTGGATAGGAAACACTCTGAAGTTTCTAAAAGTGTTAACATTTTGTCTGTGGGTATAACAGAACGGATATGGCAGGCAAAAATCTGAGGAATTTCTGTCCTGAAAAAAGTGATTTTGACACATTGCCTTATTTGGAACCCATCCCTTATGAAAATGCCCATATAAGGGCATATGAATGCAGTACCTATTGCTTCCTCTGGATGTCAACAGTCTCGAGAAAGTGTTTTGATTCTGTTTAGATGCTTTATATGGCAGAAGAAGAAGATTTAGGAAGTGGTCACACAGAATGTCAATAGAGGAAAAGGAGCGTTCCCGGCTGGTGCGCTCTGTGGTTTTTTCCTTTCTTATCGCCCAGTTTATATTCCGGTTGAAATATTATACTATTTATACATAAAAGTGTTCCTAAGGATACATTATCAATTATGTTTGATTGTTCTTGGACAAGTTTATAGGTATAAGTTGAACGAGTTCTCTTCACGTTTCAATGGACGAGTGGAGGCTGTATTTTCTCATTATAATGCGCCAACCAAACAGAGATTTATGGATATAATACATTACTTTTTCTAACAAAAGAACCATGGATTGTCTTCGTTGGACACTTGGGAAGCCCTCAGCAGAAGTTCTTCAAAAGGTAATTGATTTGTTTTCGCTGTGAAATGTGTTATGTGTGAACCGTGATGGCTTATGAATTTATGGTAATTGAAAATATGTGAGGTGCTATCCTCAAACAATCAAATGTGCTAGCGCCCCACCGCTCCCTAAGAAGTTAATAAACTATAGTTTTGGCAAGTCGGTTAGGACATCTACTTTGTGCATGACACAAGTAATTTTTCCAACAATTGTTTACAGACAGATTATTTCACTTATAATTCACTGTATCACAATTCCAGTGGGTCAGAGGTTTACATACACAAAATTGACTGTGCCTTTAAACAGCTTGGAAAATTCCAGAAAATGATATCATGGCTTTAGAAGCTTCCAATAGGCTAATTGACATCATTTGAGTCAGTTGGAGGTGTACCTGTCGATGTATTTCAAGGCCTACCTTCAAACTCAGTGCCTCTTTGCTTGACATCATGGGAAAATCAAAAGAAATCAGCCAAGACCTCAGAAAAAAGATTGTAGACCTCCACATGTCTGATTCATCCTTGGGAGCAATTTCCAAATGTCTGAAGGTACCACATTCATCTGTACAAACAATAGTATGCAAGTATAAACACCATGGAACCACACAGCCTTCATACCGCTCAGGAAGGAGATGCATTCTGTCTCCTAGAGATGAACGTACTTTGGTGCGAAAAGTGCAAACCAATCCCAGAACAACGACCTTGTGAAGATGCTGGAAGAAACCGGTACAAAAGTATCTTTATCCACAGTTAAACAAGCCCTATATCGACATAACCTGAAAGGCCGCTCAGAAAGGAAGAAGCCACTGCTCCAAAACCGCCATAAAAAAGCAAGACTACGGTTTGCAACTGCACATGGGGACGAAGGTCGTACTTTTTGAAGAAATGTCCTCTGGTCTGATGAAACAAAAATAGAACTGTTTGGCCATAAGGACCATCGTTATGTTTGGAGGAAAAAGGGGGAGGCTTGCAAGCCGAAGAACACCATCCCAACTGTGAAGCACGTGGGTGGCAGCATCATGTTGTGGGGTTGCTTTGCTGCAGGAGGGACTGGTACACATTACAAAATAGATGGCATCATGAGGTAGGAAAATTCTGTGGATATATTGAAGCAACATCTCAAGACTACAGTCAGGAAGTTAAAGCTTGGTTGCAAATGGGTCTTCCAAATGAACAATGACCCCAAGCATACTGTGGCATCATGAGAGGGCGTGTTCTAGAGGGCAGATACATTGCCCTCAGATGGCTGGAGCAAGATGGCTGTCTGAAGGACTACAAAACCCAGGCTGCCTGAGAGTACAGCTGGAGCTAATGAGACCAGCAGCAGGCTCTAATAAGGGGTGTGAGAAACTGTTGTTTGGTGTGGCTGGGGGAAAAGGACATGTACTGAGCTGAAGAGATTTATGTTGTAAACCTTTTGTTAATAATTAAACTCACCTACATACTGAAGAGACTGTTGAAGTGGTGTTTACGTGGAACTTGCACAAACTAAAGATCTGGAACCTCTCATGCTGTCACAATACTTCCAAAGTTGTGGCAAAATGGCTTAAGGACAACAAAGTCAAGATATTGGAGTGGCCATCACAAAGCCCTGACCTCAATCCTATAGAACATTTATGGGCAGAACTGAAAAAGCGTGTGCGAGGAAGGAGGCCTACAAACCTGACTCGGTTACAACAGCTCTGTCAGGATGAATGGGCCAAAATTCACCCAACTTATTGTGGGAAGCTTGTGGAAGGCTACCCGAAACGTTTGACCCAAGTTAAACAATAATTAAGTGTATATAAACTTCTGACCCACTGGGAATGTGATGAAAGTAATAAATAATTCTCTCTACTATTATTCTGACATTTCACATTCTTAAAATAAAGTGGCGATCCTAACTGACCTAAGACAGGGAAATTTTACTTTGATTAAATGTCAGGAATTGAGAAAAACTGAGTTAAATTGTATTTGGCTAAGGTGTATGTAAACGTCCGACTTCAACTGTACCTTGTTTTCCATGAAAATGTGTGTTCGCTCTCTCATGAGGCAGGCAGGAGCAGGAGAGGAGTGTGAGCGAAGAAAGACACCAAATGCAGAATGTAGAGTCACCTTTATTTAACAAGGTAGGCCAGTTGAGAAGTTCTCATTTTCAACTGCGACATTGCCATGATAAAGCAAAGCAGTGCGACACAAACAACAACACAGAGTTACCCATGGAATAAACAAACATACAGTCAATAACACAATAGAAAAAATCTACATTCAGTGTGTGCAAATGAGGTAAGGCAATAAATAGGCTGTAGTGGCGAAGTAATTACAATTTAGCAATTAAACATGAGTGATAGATGTGCAGAAGATGAATATGCAAGTAGAGATAATGGGGTGCAAAGGAGCAAAGAAATAAGTAACGATTTGGGGATGAGGTAGTTGGATGGGCTATGTACAGGTGCAATGATCTGTGAGCATACGATCTGCATATGATAGCCAAATGATCTGACAGCTGATGTTTAAAGTTAGTGAGGGAGATATGAGTCTCCAGCTTCAGTGATTTTTTTGCAATTCGTTCCAGTCATTGGCAGCAGAGAACTGAAAAGGAAAGGAGGCCTAAGGAGGAATTGGCTTTGGGGGTGACCAGTGAAATATACCTGCTGGAGCGCGTGCATAACGAGGTGCTGATGCAACCAAATGTATTTATTGGGAAGCGTGGTTGTAGCTGTGACTAACAAGTGAATCCACCTGTCACAGCAAGTGGGAGTTACCGCGTAAAATCCCAGGGATAGGTTTGTTCTCACTAGACAAAACAGAAGCAAAGGGACTGAAATTGGGGGAAGTACTATGTCAACTTGTTCAATAAGAAATGCCTGCTTTCTTTTCCGTTGCAAAACGTTTTTCTATGATGTGAACTAATGAATACAGTGGGGAGAACAAGTATTTGATACACTGCCGATTTTGCAGGTTTTCCTATTTACAAAGCATGTAGAGGTCTGTAATTTTTATCATAGGTACACTTCAACTGTGAGAGACGGAATCTATAACAAAAATCCAGAAAATCACATTGTATGATTTTTAAATAATTAATTTTCATTTTATTGCATGACATAAGTATTTGATCACCTACCAACCAGTAAGAATTCCGGCTCTCACAGACCTGTTCGTTTTTCTTTAAGAAGCCCTCCTGTTCTCCACTCATTACCTGTATTAACTGCACCAGTTTGAACTCGTTACCTATATAAAAGACACCTGTCCACACACTCAATCAAACAGACTCCAACCTCTCCACAATGGCCAAGACCAGAGAGCTGTGTAAGGACATCAGGGATAAAATTGTAGACCTGCACAAGGCTGGGATGGGCTACAGGACAATAGGCAAGCAGCTTGGTGAGAAGGCAACAACTGTTGGCGCAATTATTAGAAAATGGAAGAAGTTCAAGATGACGGTCAATCTCCCTCGGTCTGGGGCACCATGCAAGATCTTACCTCGTGGGGCATCAATGATCATGAGGAAGGTGAGGGATCAGCCCAGAACTACACGGTAGGACCTGGTCAATGACCTGAAGAGAGCTGGGTCCACAGTCTCAAAGAAAACCATTAGTAACACACTACGCCGTCATGGATTAAAATCCTGCAGCGCACGCAAGGTCCCCCTGCTCAAGCCAGCGCATGTCCAGGCCCGTCTGAAGTTTTCCAATGACCATCTGGATGATCCAGAGGAGGAATGGGATGAGTACAACCCCAAGAACACCATCCCAACCGTGAAGCATGGAGGTGGAAACATCATTCTTTGGGGATGCTTTTCTGCAAAGGGGACAGGACGACTGCACCGTATTGAGGGGAGGATGGATGGGGCCATGTATCGCGAGATCTTGGCCAACAACCTCCTTCCCTCAGTAAGAGCATTGAAGATGGGTCGTGGCTGGGTCTTCCAGCATGACAACGACCCGAAACACACAGCCAGGGCAACTAAGGAGTGGCTCCGTAAGAAGCATCTCAAGGTCCTGGAGTGGCCTAGCCAGTCTCCAGACCTGAACCCAATAGAAAATCTTTGGAGGGAGCTGAAAGTCCGTATTGCCCATCAACAGCCCCGAAACCTGAAGGATCTGGAGAAGGTCTGTATGGAGGAGTGGGCCAAAATCCCTGCTGCAGTGTGTGCAAACCTGGTCAAGAACTACAGGAAACATATGATCTCTGTAATTGCAAACAAAGGTTTCTGTACCAAATATTAAGTTCTGCTTTTCTGATGTATCAAATACTTATGTCATGCAATAAAATGCAAATTAATTACAAAAAAATCATACAATGTGATTTTCTGGATTTTTGTTTTAGATTCCGTCACTCACAGTTGAAGAGTACCTATGATAAAAATTACAGACTTCTACATGCTTTGTAAGTGGGAAAACCTGCAAAATCGGCAGTGTATCAAATACTTGTTCTCCCTACTGTATGTCTGGTAAACACAGTCGGTGCTGCTGCTTTGAAAAGTACTGGGGCACATGCTGTCTCGCCACATGTTTTCCGGCGGCTCAGCACCAGACACTGGGTGAAAAATTCACATTCTAGCAAGACAATAACCTAATACACAAGCCCAAATCAACGCTGGAGTTTCTTACTCAGAAGCCAGTGAATGTTCCTGAATGGCCTAAGTAAAGTCTTGATAAAGATTTGCTTGAAAATCTATGGCAAGATATTTGAAAATGGTCAACAACCAACTTGACAGAGCTTGAAGAATTTTGAAAATAATAATGTACAGATAATGCACTATCCAGGTGTTCAAAACTCATAAGCCTTGTTCACACTGCAGGCCTTAACGCTCAAAACAGTTTGGTTTTTCAAATCCGTTTTGGAATATTTACTGTCCAAACGTCAAGTTACAAGTGACCAAATCTGATTTGGGGGTGTTCAGACAGCAGTCACATTCTGACATGGCTAGTTGTCATAGTAACGACCGGTGTGGTGTTGGCTGGTGGTGCTGCTCATACTCCCTATCACTCAGAAGTTATGTAACAGGCTAAGGTGACAACAATGCCTGCCATGGACGTCTTTCAGTTGCGTTGAATGTTCAAAATCATAGTGTAAGAACACTTAAAGGATAGTCCTTTTTGGCTAGCCAAGGCGGTCAACCAGCTAGTCAGTTTGTTTCACTAATTTGAATAATTTCTTTATGAACAATTAACAAGCCAATTAGCTACCACATGCTCTTGTCAAACTGTCAGCAGAGTAGCTAGCAAGCAACAAGATATACCAAATAACAGTCTAAAAACAACTTGAGGGGAAATAAATCAGATTTGACACACGGCCAGGAGTCCAATTTGTATCTGAAATGTGGCTTGAAATATCTGATTCCATGTGCTTTTTGGCAGTTCAGACTTACTTCAAACTACCAATGTGAACACAGCTTTAAAATACTTATCTAATGAAGATTATTAGTGATACATTTTTCATACATTTGAAAATAAATGTTAGAATTTGTCTTCTATTGACATAGAATGTTGTGTAGATTGTTGAAAAACATGTTTATGATTAAATCCATTTTAATCTCACTTTGTAACACACTAAAATTTGAAGAAATCCAAGGTGGGGTGAATACATATGAAACATCATTTTCACATAATCAATAAAATATGCTTTAGTGAACCCTTTCCTTCTCCACTCTGTACATCATCAAACAACCACTGTCTGTCTGTGCTGCCTAACCCTCAGCAGGTGACTGGGTAGGGCTGAACAGGGCCAAAGAGAGCCAAACAGATCCTCCCAGGGAGAACCAGGCCAAGTGTGAAATAGGGAGGAGAGAGGGTGTGATGTGAGTTAGGAGGGGTCTGAAGAGGGGTAGAGGGTGGTGGCCTTCTAGTTAAACTGCTGTACATACCATGTACTAATACCACTACATAGTATTTAGAACGTACTGTTAAAAAGAAAATTACAGTAAGCAACAAATAGCATGCAGTGGATTCTACTAAATAAAAAGCCAAAATGAGTATGACATCTTGGCATACATACAACATTTTTACATTTCACATACTGTAAAACTTTCTGGGTAGAGTACTTCCGAACATTAGAAAAAGTTTCTCAGTTCCAAAATGATGCAGAATTTGTTACAGGAAAATTCACCCACCAGCTGGTCAGATAGACATAGGCCAGGTTCTTATATGGGAACAGCTATACATGGAGCGTTGTATCACAAAATAGCCTCCAATACTCAACTCAACAAATAGGATGCAGTCTATCACAGTGCCATCCGTTTTGTCACCAAAGCACCATATACTACCCACCACTGTGACCTGTACGCTCTCGTTGGCTGGCCCCCGCTTCACACTCGTTGCCAAACCCACTGGCTCCAGGTCATCTACAAGTCCCTACTAGGTAAAGCCCCGCCTTATCTCAGCTTGCTAGTCACCATAGCAGCACCCACCCGCAGCACGCGCTCCAGCAGGTATATCTCACTGGTCATCCCCAAAGCCAATTCCTCCTTTTGCCGACTTTCCTTCCAGTTCTCTGCTGCCAATGACTGGAACGAACTACAAAAATCTCTGAAACTGGAGACACGTATGTCCCTCACCAGCTTTAAGCACCAGCTGTCAGAGCAGCTCACAGACCCCTGCACCTGTATATAGCCCATCTGTAAATAGCCCAACCAACTACCTCATCCCATACCGTATTTATTTATTTATCTTGTACCTTTGCACCCGTCTTTCTACATTGCACATTCATCTACTGCACATGTACCATTCCAGTGTTTAAATGCTAATTACTTTGCCACCATGGCCTATTTATTGCCTTACCTTCCTTAACTTACCTCATTTGCACACATTGTATATAGATTTGTTTTTCTACTGTATTATTGACTGTATGTTTGTTTACTCCATGTGTAACTGCGTTGTTGTATGTGCTTTGCTTTATCTTGGCCAGGTCGCAGTTGTAAAGGAGAACTTGTTCTCAACTTGCCTACCTGGTTAAATAAAGGTTAAATAAATAAAATAAAATAAATAAAAACGTGCAGCTACGTCAACTATTTTCTTAATTTGCTGATGCACATTTTGAGACTGAGAAAAAGTTTAAACAAAGGTTTTCTAAGTATGGACCCTGTATACTACTACTAGTACTCGGACATCTTGTGTCCTCTGAATAGGGTTAGTGGGCTCAGTTGGTAGAGCATGGCACTTGCGGAGGCCAGGGTTGTGGGTTTGATTCCCACGGAGGCCCAGTATGAAAACATACATGAAGATGTATGCACTCAGTACTGTAAATCCCTCTGGATAAGAGTGTCTGCTAAATTACTAAAATGGAAAATGATTAACCCCTTAGGCACCTGGCCAGACACACATAGGCACACACACACACACTGCAAATCCCCTCACTTTCAAATGATAACTATTCAGCTCCATTCTCTGTCTCTCCCTCATTCATATCACGTTACACCTCCTACAACATCTGTTGAAGTGGCTGTAGGCTAGAAACTCTATACACTGTCTGGTGTAGTTATTCAGGGGTTAACCTAGTGGGAGATAGAGAGAGAGAGGGGGAGGAGAGATAGGAAAGGGGGGCACTCCCATCACAGGTACAGTAGACGTGTGTTATTGCTAGTACTCTAGAAGGGTTGAATGAATCCGGCTCACTATTGACGATACTGAGTGAAATGAAAGACTGTGGTTTGGATCCTACAAGAATTTATACACTTACTCACAGACACACACACACACATATTAGCATGTGCGATTTCTCATGTGGGTGTCACATTCCGTCAAATGTTGTAAGAGAAAGTTAGATAGTGTGGTTTCTGACTTGTATATTGACAAGCCTAGACAACACTGGGTGGAGGTGGAGAGAGACTTAATTAAACTATAGATAACTGCACATAAATACACACACACAAACACACACAGCTAAATCCAGATTCTCCAGCTTTCTTTTTTCATGCATACTTCTGCGGTGAAGTCGGGAGTCAGTCAATCATCCTCGCTGAAGAGACAACTAAAGAAAGCACTGCTGTTTGCTTTTCAGGGCGATGCCAACAGCACAGCTGCCAAGGTGTGTGTGTGTGTGTGTGTGTCCATCAGATGGTGATAACTGGAGCTTAATGGGAACAGCAACTATCTCTCAGCTGGACAGACAAACACAAAGCTGAGGGAATGGCCTGGCCACATGCCACAAACAAACCACAATGCCCAGTCGGATAGCCACGCCACGCAGCATAGACACAGGCACAGGCCCACGGACACAGACACACACACACACACACATAGTCAGACAGCCAGACAGCTACTGTAAGGTGGACTGAAGGGGCAGTAATTGAAAGCTGGCTCGCTTCAGGAAGCATGACACAAAACCAAGAGGCTAGAACCTTCCCACCCAAAATAATGCGTCAACCAGACACAAAGTATAGACTACCGATCACTGTCCATGGTGCTGAATCGGCTATTCGGATGCTTTTTATTCTTAATATTTTTTAATTTAACCTTTATTTGACTAGACAAGTCATTTAAGAACACATTCTTGTTTACAATGACGTTACAGCCTTAATCTAAAATAGATTAAATTGTATTTTTAACTCATCAATCTACACACAGTACCTCATAATGACAAAGCATAAACTGGTTGTTAGACATTTTTGCTCATTTATAAAACAAAACAAATAAACTGAAATATCACATTTACATACAGTTGAAGTTGGAAGTTTACATACACCTTAGCCAAATACATTTAAATTCAGTTTTTTTCAATTCCTGACATTTATTCCAAGTAAAGATTCCCTGTTTTAGGTCAGTTAGGATCACCACTTTATTTTAAGAATGTGAAATGTCAGAATAATAGTAAAGATAATTATTTATTTCAGCTTTTGTTTCTTTCATCACATTCCCAGTGGGTCAGAAGTTTGCATACACTCAATTAGTATTTGGTAGCATTGCCTTTAAATTGTTTAACTTGGGTCAAACATTTCAGGTAGTCTTCCACAAGCTTCCCACAATAAGTTGGGTGAATTTTGGCCCATTCCTCCTGACAGAGCTGTTGTAACTGAGTCAGGTTGGTAGGCCTCCTTGCTCGCACACACTTTTTACGCTCTGCCCACAAATGTTCTATAGGATTGAGGTCAGAGTTTTGTGATGGCCACTCCAATATCTTGACTTTGTTGTCCTTAAGCCATTTTGCCACAACTTTGGAAGTATGCTTGGGGTCATTGTTCATTTGGAAGACCCATTTGCGACCAAGCTTTAACTTCCTGACTGATGTCTTAAGATGTTGCTTCAATATATCCACAGAATTTTCCTACCTCATGATGCCATTTATTTTGTGATGTGCAACAGTCCCTCCTGCAGCAAAGCACCCCCACAACATGATGCTACCACCCCCGTGCTTCACAGTTGGGATGGTGTTCTTCGACTTGCAAGCCTCCCCCTTTTCCCTCCAAACATAACGATGGCCATTATGACCAAACAGTTCTATTTTTGTTTCAACAGACCAGAGGACATTTCTCCAAAAAGTGTGATCTTTGTCCTCATGTGCAGTTGCAAATCGTAGTCTTGCTTTTTTATGACGTTTTTGGAGCAGTGGCTTCTTCCTTGCTGAGCGGCCTTTCAGGTTATGTTGATATTAGACTCATTTTACTGTGGATATAGATACTTGTGTACCTGTTTCCTCCAGCATCTTCACAAGGTTCTTTGCTGTTGTTCTTGTTGTTCTTTTCTGTTGTTGCTGTTGTTCTTAATTTGCACTTTTCGCACCAAAGTATGTTCATCTCTAGGAAACAGAACACATCTCCTTCCTGAGCGGTATGATGGCTGCGTGGTCCCATGGTGTCTATACTTGCATACTATTGTTTGTACAGATGAACGTGGTACCTTCAGGCATTTGGAAATTGCTCCCAAGGATGAACCAAAAGAGTGGCTGATTTCTTTTGATTTTCCCATGATGTCAAGCAAAGAGGCACTGAGTTTGAAGGTAGGCCTTGAAATACATCCACAGGTACACCTCCAATTGACTCAAAGGATGTCAATTAGCCTATCGGAAGCTTCTAAAGCCATGACATCCTCTAGAACTGTCCAAGCTGTTTAAAGGCACAGTCAACTTAGTGTATGTAAACGTCTAACCCACTGGAATTGTGATACAGTGAATTATAGGTGAATAATCTGTCTGTAAACAATTGTTGGAAAAATTACTTGTGTCATGCACAAAGTAGATGTCCTAAATGACTTGCCAAAACTATAGTTTGTTAACAAGACATTTATGGAGTGGTTGAAAAATGAGTTTTAATGACTCCAACCTAAGTGTATGTAAACTTCCGACTTCAACTGTAAGTATTCAGACCCTTTACTCAGTACTTTGTTGAAGCACCTTTAGCAGCAATTACAGCCTTGAGTCTTCTTGGGTATGTCGCGACAAGCTTGGCACACCTGTATTTGTGGAGTTTCTCCAAATCTTCTCTGCAGATCTTCTAACGCTCTGTCAGGTTGGATGGGAAGCGCTGCTGCACAGCTATTTTCAGGTCTCTCCAGAGATGGCTGTGTGCTTAGGGGTGTTGTCCTGTTGGAAAGTGAACCTCCGTCCCAGTCTGAGGTCCTGAGCACTGTGGAGCAGGTTTTCATCAAAGATATCTCTGTACTTGCTCCGTTCATATTTGCCTCGATCCTGACTGGTCTCCCAGTCCATGCCGCTGAAAAACATCCCCACAGCATGATGCAGCCACCACCATGCTTCACCGTAGGGATGGTGCCAGGTTTCCTCCAGACGTGACGCTTGTGCTTCAGAGATGTCCTTCTGGAAGATTCTCCCATCTCCACAGAGGAACTCTAGAGCTCTGTCAGAGTGACCATCGGGTTCTTGTTCACCTCCCTGACCAAGGCCCTTCTCCCCCGATTGCTCAGTTTGGCCGGGCGGCCAGATCTAGGAAAAGTCTTGGGGTTCCAAACTTCTTCCACTTAAGAATGATGGGGGCCACTGTGTTCCTGGGGACCTTCAATGTTGCAGAAAATGTTTACTACCTTTCCCCAGATCTGTGCCTTGACACAATCCTGTTTCGGAGCTCTATTGACAATTCCTTTGACCTCATGGCTTGGTTTTTTTGGGACCTCATATAGACAGGTCTGTGCCTTTCCAAATCATGTCAAATCAATTGAATTTACCACAGGTGGACTCCAATCAAGGTGTATAAACATCTAAAGGATGATCAATGGAAACAGGATGAGTTCATTTTCGAGTCTCATAGCATAAGGTCTGAATACTCATGTAAATACGTTTATTTTTATATATATACATTTGCAACAATACAATAAAATTATTTAATCAATTTTAGAATAAGTCTGTAACGTAAGTAAATGTGGAAAAAGTCAAGGTGTATGAATACTTTCCGAAGACACTGTATATAAATTAATATATATATATATATATATATATATATATATATATATATATATATATATATATATATATATATATATATATATATATATATATATATATATACAGTACCAGTCAAAAGTTTGGACACACCTACTCATTCATCTGGTTTACGCTCAGTAGGACTATCACTTGCTTTCCAACAGGACAATGACCCAACACACCTCCAGATAGATTAAGATAGTCTTAATCGTAGGCCGTCCAGTTTTTTATCCAATGATTGCACGTTGGCCAATAATACTGAGGGTAGTGGTGGTTTACCTACTCGTCATCGAATTCTTACGAGGCACCCCGCCCTCCTCCCCCTTTTTCTCCATCTTTTATTTTTCTGTTCTGATGTCCAGAAGCTCTTTTCGGTCATAAGAGACTGTAGCAGCAACATTATGTACAGAACGAGTTACAAACAATGCGAAAAAACAAACAAAATAGCACAGTTGGTTAGGAGCCCATAAAACGGTAGCCATCCCCTCCGGCGCCATAAACTTGCAACCTTTGGAATCAGAGGCATATGCTTACGCCCATCCGCCATCCACAACACCCTAGCAAAACCGAAACCTAATTGAAGGTAGCAGACTTCATCACTAATTTGTGAGAGGTACTGACATGTTGAGTGCACCGAGCTGTCTGTTTGAACTACTGGTACACAGCTCCGACACCCATGCATTCCCCACAATGCCACCAGAGGTCTTTTCACAGACCTCAAGTCCAGAACAGACTATGGGAGGCGCACAGTACTACAAAGAGCCAGGACTACAAGAACTCTATTCTACATCAGGTAATTGATGCAAGCATTAGAATCAGATCAGAAAAAGAAGATTAAAATACACCTTATGGAACAGCGGGACTGTGAAGAGACACAAACATAGGCACAGACACATGCATACAAACACACAATAACATACGCACTATACACACACGTACACATGGATTTTGTGTTGTAGATATGAGGTAGTAGAGTAGGGGCCTGAGGGCAAATCTGTTGTGAATGTATTGTAATGTCTTTTAAATTGTATACATTTTGCTGGACCCCAGGAGGAGTAGCTGCTGTCTTGGCAGGATCTAATGGGGATCCTAAATAAATACAAAATACAAATACAAACAGTTCTCACTGTTTCCCCTAGTGGCTGATTTCCACGTCATCTCCCGACGTCCCCAGACATGGACGGACGTTGAGTACTGACTTGTATCACGGGTGACCTGGCTGGGCTAATAGCCTACACAAATGGGATGCACTATTCAAGGTAAATTAAATCCAACTTGATAGACTCCTGGCTGTTTCTCTCTCTGTCTGTAGCTAGGTTTCCATCCAATTGGCGACAGACTTGAATGTGAATATTCATGTTTTTCCATTAAATTTATTTGTTGCAGATAAAAGGCTGTACGTGATGAAATATACTGCACATAAAATACCTTTTGCGGTTAATTTCCCATGTACCGAATAAAAAGTGAAATGGGTTTCCATCGCAGTTTCAACTTTACTGATGGTTTTCTCACAAAAAAAGATGTGTTATATAGCGAGTGTGCCCACTCTGGTATTGGCATGTGCGCTCTAGTCAACAGCTCACAGATACAGTGCAGGTATAGCCTACATAAGGATATTATTGTGGACAAAAGAGCGAGATAATTCTTTGTATTTGTCATATACCAGCCAAGCATCGATAATCATGTCACCAAAATAAGACCTTCAATTCTGATGTGGTCCTGTATGGCTCAATTGGCTTACACCTCCAGGGTTGTGGTTTGGTTACCGGGACCAGCCATATGTAAAATGTATGCACGTGTGACTGGAAGTCACTTTAGAAAAAAGCGTCTGCTAAATGGCATATAATATTATATTACATACAGTGAGGGAATAAAGTATTTGATCCCCTGTTGATTTTGTATGTTTGCCCACTGACAAAGAAATGATCAGTCTATAATTTTAATGGTAGGTTGATTTAAACAGTGAGAGACAGAATAACGACAAAAAAATCCAGAAAAACGCATGTGAAAAATGTTATAAATTGATATTAAATGCGGGAAATAAGTATTTGACCCCCTCTCAATCAGAAAGATTTCTGGCTCCCAGGTGTCTTTTATACAGGTAACGAGCTGAGATTAGGAGCACACTCTTAAAGGGAGATCTCCTAAACTCAGCTTGTTACCTGTATAAAAGACACCTGTTCACAGAAGCAATCAATCAATCAGATTCCAAACTCTCCACCATGGCCAAGACCAAAGAGCTCTCAAAGGATGTCAGGGACAAGATTGTAGACCTACACAAGGCTGGAATGGGCAACAAGACCATCGCCAAGCAGCTTGGTGAGAAGGTGACAACAGTTGGTGCGATTATTCACAAATGGAAGAAACACAAAAGAACTGTCAATCTCCCTCGGGCCTGGGGCTCCATGCAAGATCTCACCTCGTGGAGTTGCAATGATCATGAGAACGGTGAGGAATCAGCCCAGAACTACACGGGAGGATCTTGTCAATGATCTCAAGGCAGCTGGGACCATAGTCATCAAGAAAACAATTGGTAACACACCACGCCGTGAAGGACTGAAATCCTGCAGCGCCCGCAAGATCACCCTGCTCAAGAAAGCACATATACATGCCCGTCTGAAGTTTGCCGATGAACATCTGAATGATTCAGAGGACAACTGGGTGAAAGTGTTGTGGTCAGATGAGACCAAAATGGAGCTCTTTGGCATCAACTCATCTCGCCGTGTTTGGAGGAGGAGGAATGCTGCCTATGACCCCAAGAACACCATCCCCACCGTCAAACATGGAGGTGGAAACATTATGCTTTGGGGGTGTTTTTCTGCTATGGGGACAGGATAACTTCACCGCATCAAAGGGACGATGGACGGGGCCATGTACCGTCAAATCTTGGGTGAGAACCTCCTTCCCTCAGCCAGGGCATTGAAAATGGGTCGTGGATGGGTATTCCAGCATGACAAAGACCCAAAACACACGGCCAAGGTCCTGGAGTGGCCTAGTCAGTCTCCAGACCTTAATCCCATAGAAAATCTGTGGAGGGAGCTGAAGGTTCGAGTTGCCAAACGTCAGCCTCGAAACCTTAATAACTCGGAGAAGATCTGCAAAGAGGAGTGGGACAAAATCCCTCCTGAGATGTGTGCAAACCTGGTAGCCAACTACAAGAAACGTCTGACCTCTGTGATTGCCAACAAGGGTTTCGCCACCAAGTACTAAGTCATGTTTTGCAGAGGGGTCAAATACTTATTTCCCTCATTAAAATGTATATCAATTGATAACATTTTTCACATGCGTTTTTCTGGATTTTTTTGTTGTTATTCTGTCTCTCACTGTTTAAATACACCTACCATTAAAATTATAGCCTGATAATTTCTTTGTCAGTGGGCAAACGTACAAAATCAGCAGGGGATCAAATACTTTTTTCCCTCACTGTATATTATTATATTACATATATTATTATATTACATATACTGTATTATTATATGACATATATTATTTATTGGAAAGGAGCATCAAGCTCATCACCTTGCACTTTCACCACCCTGTGAAGGTCATCATAACTTATTTCGTGTGTAGCCTAATAAACTGCATGCTTTCCGACTAGTTGTTGTCGGAGGACCATCCAATATCGTCTGACTCCAAGTTTTCTTTCATATGACTGTTATTATATAATTATTTGTGAATAAAAGCGTTTCTACTGACATTTCTCGCATTATTAATTTTACAGAAACAAAAAGATCCCACCTGGTCTCGTGTATTTTGTTTTGTCGACATGTGGAAAGTTAACCGACAACTTTTCTGTTTCCATCAGGCCTGCCATGACATGTTTTATCCGACATGTACTTTACTTGCATAAAAAGGTTGAATGGAAACCTTGTTAGTGTCTCTTTTTCTCTGTCTTTCTCTTAGAAGAAAGTCTATCTGTGTCTGCTTGTCTCTCTTTTTTTGTCTTCGTAGAGGCCTATAGTAGCTACAGTAAAAAGAGCTTGTGGGCCCCCCCTCTTGTGGAGGCCTCGGGAGTGTCCGGTGCACCAGTGGACAGAGTAGTGTGTGGGCCTGGGGTTGGGAGGCAGGGTTTTAGCAGGGTGCATGGGAAAGGCACGGGGAAGATGGAGAGAAAGGATAGAGGTCTAGGGAAGGCTAGAGCTGCGATTCTCAACTGGTGGGTCGCAGGAGGTTATTAATGGGTCGCAAGTGTCTGAGTAAAAAAACATTAATAATAATAATAATATATCTATTTTTTTGTTAAGAAAAAATACTCCAGTCTAAACTTAAATGACTAAAATCATGTAGAAAGTGTGTAGAGATGATAATGAACCTATATATTTTTGTCTTCATCACAGTATTTTCCATATAGAGTCATTAGCAGCGCTATTTAGCAGATTTGGTTGATTTTGTGGTCTCAAACCAGTGAGCTTAACATTCTTCATCAAGAATAAGGGCGAAATGGAATTATTGAAAAAGATGGGACTGTTGTTTCTTGGTCATATAATTGGTACATTTACTATCAATATAGCATTAACTTGTTAGGGCTAAGGTCCTTTTTTCTGAATTTCCCCCTGACAGACGTGCCCAAAGTAAACTGCCTGTTACTCAGGCCCAGAAGCCAGGATATGCATATATTTGGTACCACTGGAAAGAAGACACTCTGAAGCTTGTAGAAATGTTAATAATGTAGGAGACTATAACACAATAGATATGGTAGGAGAAAATCAGAAGAAAAGAAAATTGTGTGTGTGTGTGAAAAAAGAAACATTTTTTTTGGAGAGCCCATGCTCTTCCATTACAACGTATAGGGAAAAAGTTAAATCCAGCTCCCAGCATGCAATTCCTATGGCTTCCACTGGATGTCAGTAGTCTTTGTTCAAGATTTCAGGCTTGTTTCTTCCCAAACTAGGAAGAATTCTGAGTTTTTATACAGGAACACAGAGTTGGACGCGTACCTGCTAATATCACTTTTCTATTGAACATACTTCTTTCCGTATGAAATATTATAGTTTAATTACATTTAGTGTACCTGAGGATTAAAAAAGAAACCTATTTTGACT
>CM059797.1:27861117-27906117 GCA_030435695.1 Brachymystax lenok tsinlingensis | reverse complement strand
TCCGCCCTAATCCACAGGTAAGACAGGAGCTTTATCGCTGACGGAATACTGTAGCTGTCCAGGCAGGGCAACACAGTACTGGAATACTGTAGCTGTCCAGGCAGGGCAACACAGTACCGGAATACTGTAGCTGTCCAGGCAGGGCAACACAGTACCGGAATACTGTAGCTGTTCAGGCAGGGCAACACAGTACCGGAATACTGTAGCTGTCGAGGCAGGGAAACACAGTACCGGAATACTGTAGCTGTCGAGGCAGGGCAACACAGTACCGAAATACTGTAGCTGTCGAGGCAGGGCAACACAGTACCGGAATACTGTAGTTGTCCATGCAGGACATCACAGACACACACACACAACTTCCAAACACATACACTGACAGAAATTGTACACCAAATACACCTTTCTCTGATTACATCCAATAAGCTGTCTGCGGTTACCACGGACAATGAGGCAAGGAGATAGGGAGTGTGTTGTTGTGTTCTAGGCTGATATTTCAGAAGACATACACTCGTACAGGTAACTGCCAAAATAAAGGAAACACCAACATAAAGTGTCTTAATAGGATGTTGGGCCACCACAAGCCACCAGTAAACACACTCACTCACACACACTCTTTAAACTCCCTATAGTCCTTTGAGCTCTCATTCTCCATGGACGACGTGAGTAAGACATTTAAGCATGTTAACCCTTCAAGGCTGCCGGCCCGGATGCCATCCCTAGCCGCGTCCTCAGAGCATGCGCAGACAAGCTGGCTGGAGTGTTTACGGACATAGTCAATCTCTCCCTATCCCAGTCTGCTGTCCCCACTTGCTTCAAGATGTCCACCAATGTTCTTGTACCCAAGAAAGTGAAGGTAACTGAACTAAATTACTATTGCCTCGTAGCACTATCTTCTGTCATCATGTAGTGCTTTGAGAGGCTAGTTATGCATTATATCCCCTCCACCTTACCCGACACCCTAGACCCACTGCAATTTGCATACAGCCCCAATAGATCCATAGATGATGCCATCGCACTGCACAATATCCTATCCCATCTGGACAAAAGGAATACATATGTAAGAATGTTGTTCATTGACTACAGTTCAGCCTTCAACACAATAGCACCCTCCAAGCTCATCATTAAACTTGGTGCCCTGGGTCTGAGCCCGCCCTGTGCAACTAGGTCCTGTACTTCCTGACAGGTCGCCCCTAGGTGGTGAAGGTAGGCAACAACACCTCCACTATGCTGATCCTCAACACAGGGGCCCCACAAGTGTGCGTGCTCAGCCTCCTGCAGTCCCTGTTCACCCATGACTGCATGGCCACGCACTCAATCATCAAGGACCTTAGCCACCCAAGCCACGACCTGTTCACCCGCTATCATCCAGAAGGCAAGCTCAGTACAAGTCTACCAATGCTGGGACCGAGAGACTGAAAAACAGCTTCTGTCTCAAGGCCATCAGACGGCCTCCACCCAGTACCCTGCCCTGAACTTAGTCATTGTCACTAGCCGGGTACCACCTGGTTACTCAACCCTGCTCCTTAGAGGCTGCTGCCCTATGTACATAGACGTAGGGAACACTGGCCACTTTAATAATGGAACACTGGTCACTTTAATAATGTTTGCGTACTGTTTTACAAATTTTGTATGTATATAATGTATTCTAGTCAAGGTCATTCTATTCCATTACTACTGTATGCATACTATTCTATCCTATGTATTCTACAGATATAC
This sequence comes from Brachymystax lenok tsinlingensis, assembly GCA_030435695.1. Classification (NCBI taxonomy): domain Eukaryota; kingdom Metazoa; phylum Chordata; class Actinopteri; order Salmoniformes; family Salmonidae; genus Brachymystax; species Brachymystax lenok. The sequence goes on along the minus strand of CM059797.1, from coordinate 27,904,401 downwards.
TATATATTCTATCCACATACTGTCCATAATATCTATACATCACATATATCACTCCGACATTGCTCTTCCTTATTTTTCTATATTTCTTAATTCCATTCATTTACTTTTAGATTTGTGTGTATTGTTGTGTATTGTTAGATATTACTGCACTTGGAGCTGGGAACAAGCATTTTTCTACACCTGCAATAACATCTGCAAAACCTGTGTATGCGACCAATCAAGTGTTATTTGATTTGATTTGAGACCCCTCTTTCAAAGTCACTGAGATTTCTTCCTTCTTCTAGCCATGGTAGCCAAAATAATGGGCAACTGGGCATTTTTTATATCACCCTAAGCATGATGGGATGTTAATTGCTTAATTAACTCAGGGACCTCACCTATGCGGAAGCACCTTTTTTCAAAAAATACTTTGTAACCCTCATTTACTCAAGTGTTTCCTTTATTTTGGCAGTTACATGTATTTTGAGATCTGGCCGTGGACCCCCTGCAGTACCTCCGCGAACCACACTTTGAGAACCCCTGCTCTATCCACAGAGGACCTCCATTTATGTCTATAGTGGATTGTTTAGCCTTGTCCAAGGACATTACAGTTCTGAGCCACATCTGGGGCCTCTGCTGGTCAGATTCCAGCCATAGTATACACTACAGTACTATTCTGAGTTAGATTCTCTCTCATACAGACACACACACAAACACACACAAACACACACAGATGCAAGGCCCTCCAGCTGGTGGTAAAGACGGTCGAGTACATCACTGGGACCGTGCTCCCACCCATCCAGGACATCTACTCGAAACGGTGCCTAAAGCAGGAAGTACCAGTGACTCGCTCAATACGGAAGTGGTCAGATGACACGGATGCTACTCTACAGGACTGTTTTGCTAGCACAGACTGGAATATGTTCCGGGATTCATCCAATGGTATTGAGGAGTATACCACTTCATTCACCGGCTTCATCAATAAATGCATCGACAACGTCGTCCACACAGTGACCATACGTACATGTCCCAACCAGAAGCCATGGATTACAGGCAACATCCGCGCCGAGCTAAAGGCTAGAGCTGCTGCTTTCATGGAGCAGGACACTAATCTGGACCCTTAAAAGAAATCCCGCTATGCCCTCAGTTGAACCATCAAACAGGCAAAGCGTCAGTACAGGAGTAAGATTGAATCCTACTACACCGGCACTGATGATCGTTGAATGTAGCAGGGCTTGTAAACTATTACGGACTACAAAGGGAAACCCAGCTGTGAGCTGCCCAGTGACGCGAGCTCACCAGACAAGCTAAATGCCTTTTTTGCTCGCTTCGAGGCAAGCAACACTGAAGCATGCATGAGAGCACTAGATGTTCCGGATGACTGTGTGATCACGCTCTCCGTAGCCGATGTGAGCAAGACCTTTAAACAGGTCAACAATCACAAAGCCACAGGGCAAGACGGATTGCCAGGACGTGTACTGAAAGCATGCACGGACCAACTGGCAAGTGTCTTCACTGACATTTTCAACCTCTCCCTGACCAAGTCTGTAATACCTATATTTTTCAAATAGACCACCACAGTCCCTGTGTCCAAGAAAGCGAAGGTACCACCTGGACTAAAGGAACACCTATGTGAGAATGCTGTTCCTTGACTGCAGCTCAGCGTTCAACACCATAGTGCCCACAAAGCTCATGACTAAGCTAAGGACCCTGGGACTAAACACCTCCCTCTGCAACTGAACCCTTGACTTCCTGACGGGCTGCCCCCAGGTGGTAAGGGTAGACAACAACACATCTACCATGCTGATCCTCAACACTGGGGCCCCTCAGGAGTGCGTGCTTATTCCCCTCCTGTATTCCCTGTTCACCCACGACTGCGTGGCCAAGCACGACACCAACACCATCATTAAGTTTGCTGATGACACAACAGTGGTAGGCCTGATCACTGACAATGATGAGACAGCCTATAGGGAGGAGGTCAGAGACTTTGCAGTGTGGTGCCAGAACAACAACCGCTCCCTCAATGTGAGCAAGACAAAGGAGCTGATCGTGGACTATTAGAAAAGGAGGGCCGAACAGGCCCCATTAACATCGACGGGGCTGTAGTAGAGTGGGTCGAGAGTTTCAAGTTCAATGATGTCCACATCACCAACGAACTATCATGGTCCAAACACACCAAGACAGTTGTGAAGAGGGCACGACAACACCTTTCCCCTTCACGAGACTGAAAAAGATTTGGCATGGGTCCCCAGATCCTAAAAAAGTTATACATCTGCACCATCGAGAGCATCCTGACCGGTTGCATCACTGCATGGTATGGCAACTGCTCGGCATCTTACTGTAAGGTGCTACAGAGGGTAGTGTGTATGGCCCAGTACATCACTGGGGCCAAGCTTCCTGCCATCCAGGACATATATATTAGGTCAGAGGAAGGCCAAGTCATAGACTCTTCTCTCTCCTACCACACGGAAAGCTGCTATCGAGCGCCAAGTCTAGGTCCAAAAGGCTCCTTAACTCTCCTACCCCCAAGCCATAAGACTGCTGAACAATTAATCACATTTACATTGACCCCCCCCTTTGTTTTTATAACGCTGCTATTCGCTGTTTATTATCTATGCATAGTCACTTTACCCCTACCTGCATGTTCAAATTACCTCAACTACCCTGTACTCACACACATTGACTTGGTACCGGTACCCCCTGTATAGCCTCATTATTGTTATGTAATTTTCTTGTTTTACTTTTTGATTTATTTTTTTACTTCAGTTTATTTTGTAAGTATTTTCTTAACTCTATTTCTTGAACTGCATTGTTGGTTAAGGGCTTGAAAGTAAGCATTTCACGGTAAAGTCTACACCTGTTGTTTTCGGCGCTTGTGACAAATAAAATTGGAGCATCATCAAGTACCCCACAGCCACGAGCTGTTCACTGCCTTACCGTCAGGCAGACGATATTGGAGCATGAGGTCTGATACTAAAAGGCTCAGAGACAGTTTCTAACTACAAACCATCAGACTGCTGAACACTTGAACTGGACTGACCACCTGCTCTGATTCTCCCCATCTTAGCACATATGCACTCACTCATGCACACACCAACAGAGACATACACACATCCACACACACACACACATCCACACACATATCCACACACATATCCACACACACACACACACACACACACACACACACACACACACACACATTCATGCTACACAACTGCTGACTCTTATTATTATTGTTAAATACTGCACTATGTAAACACTTTCCCCCCAATTCCCCGTGTAAGAATGTTGTTCATTGACTACAGTTCAGCCTTCAACACAATAGCACCCTCCAAGCTCATCATTAAACTTGGTGCCCTGGGTCTGAGCCCGCCCTGTGCAACTAGGTCCTGTACTTCCTGACAGGTCGCCCCTAGGTGGTGAAGGTAGGCAACAACACCTCCACTATGCTGATCCTCAACACAGGGGCCCCACAAGTGTGCGTGCTCAGCCTCCTGCAGTCCCTGTTCACCCATGACTGCATGGCCACGCACTCAATCATCAAGGACCTTAGCCACCCAAGCCACGACCTGTTCACCCGCTATCATCCAGAAGGCAAGCTCAGTACAAGTCTACCAATGCTGGGACCGAGAGACTGAAAAACAGCTTCTGTCTCAAGGCCATCAGGCGGCCTCCACCCAGTACCCTGCCCTGAACTTAGTCATTGTCACTAGCCGGGTACCACCTGGTTACTCAACCCTGCTCCTTAGAGGCTGCTGCCCTATGTACATAGGCGTAGGGAACACTGGCCACTTTAATAATGGAACACTGGTCACTTTAATAATGTTTTGCGTACTGTTTTACAAATTTTGTATGTATATAATGTATTCTAGTCAAGGTCATTCTATTCCATTACTACTGTATGCATACTATTCTATCCTATGTATTCTACAGATATACTATATATTCTATCCACATACTGTCCATAATATCTATACATCACATATATCACTCCGACATTGCTCTTCCTTATTTTTCTATATTTCTTAATTCCATTCATTTACTTTTAGATTTGTGTGTATTGTTGTGTATTGTTAGATATTACTGCACTTGGAGCTGGGAACAAGCATTTTTCTACACCTGCAATAACATCTGCAAAACCTGTGTATACGACCAATCAAGTGTTATTTGATTTGATTTGAGACCCCTCTTTCAAAGTCACTGAGATTTCTTCCTTCTTCTAGCCATGGTAGCCAAAATAATGGGCAACTGGGCATTTTTTATATCACCCTAAGCATGATGGGATGTTAATTGCTTAATTAACTCAGGGACCTCACCTATCTTGGAAGCACCTTTTTTCAAAAAATACTTTGTAACCCTCATTTACTCAAGTGTTTCCTTTATTTTGGCAGTTACATGTATTTTGAGATCTGGCCGTGGACCCCCTGCAGTACCTCCATGAACCACACTTTGAGAACCCTGCTCTATCCACAGAGGACCTCCATTTATGTCTATAGTGGATTGTTTAGCCTTGTCCAAGGACATTACAGTTCTGAGCCACATCTGGGGCCTCTGCTGGTCAGATTCCAGCCATCCGCGCCGAGCTAAAGGCTAGAGCTGCTGCTTTCATGGAGCAGGACACTAATCTGGACCCTTAAAAGAAATCCCGCTATGCCCTCAGTTGAACCATCAAACAGGCAAAGCGTCAGTACAGGAGTAAGATTGAATCCTACTACACCGGCACTGATGATCGTTGAATGTAGCAGGGCTTGTAAACTATTACGGACTACAAAGGGAAACCCAGCTGTGAGCTGCCCAGTGACGCGAGCTCACCAGACAAGCTAAATGCCTTTTTTGCTCGCTTCGAGGCAAGCAACACTGAAGCATGCATGAGAGCACTAGATGTTCCGGATGACTGTGTGATCACGCTCTCCGTAGTCGATGTGAGCAAGACCTTTAAACAGGTCAACAATCACAAAGCCACAGGGCAAGGCGGATTGCCAGGGCGTGTACTGAAAGCATGCACGGACCAACTGGCAAGTGTCTTCACTGACATTTTCAACCTCTCCTGACCAAGTCTGTAATACCTATATTTTTCAAATAGACCACCACAGTCCCTGTGTCCAAGAAAGCGAAGGTACCACCTGGACTAAAGGAACACCTATGTGAGAATGCTGTTCCTTGACTGCAGCTCAGCTGTTCAACACCATAGTGCCCACAAAGCTCATGACTAAGCTAAGGACCCTGGGACTAAACACCTCCCTCTGCAACTGAACCCTTGACTTCCTGACGGGCTGCCCCCAGGTGGTAAGGGTAGACAACAACACATCTACCATGCTGATCCTCAACACTGGGGCCCCTCAGGAGTGCGTGCTTATTCCCCTCCTGTATTCCCTGTTCACCCACGACTGCGTGGCCAAGCACGACACCAACACCATCATTAAGTTTGCTGATGACACAACAGTGGTAGGCCTGATCACTGACAATGATGAGACAGCCTATAGGGAGGAGGTCAGAGACTTTGCAGTGTGGTGCCAGAACAACAACCGCTCCCTCAATGTGAGCAAGACAAAGGAGCTGATCGTGGACTATTAGAAAAGGAGGGCCGAACAGGCCCCCATTAACATCGACGGGGCTGTAGTAGAGTGGGTCGAGAGTTTCAAGTTCAATGATGTCCACATCACCAACGAACTATCATGGTCCAAACACACCAAGACAGTTGTGAAGAGGGCACGACAACACCTTTCCCCTTCACGAGACTGAAAAGATTTGGCATGGGTCCCCAGATCCTAAAAAAGTTATACATCTGCACCATCGAGCATCCTGACCGGTTGCATCACTGCATGGTATGGCAACTGCTCGGCATCTTACTGTAAGGTGCTACAGAGGGTAGTGTGTATGGCCCAGTACATCACTGGGGCCAAGCTTCCTGCCATCCAGGACATATATATTAGGTCAGAGGAAGGCCAAGTCATAGACTCTTCTCTCTCCTACCACACGGAAAGCGTTACCGGAGCGCCAAGTCTAGGTCCAAAAGGCTCCTTAACTCTCCTACCCCCAAGCCATAAGACTGCTGAACAATTAATCACATTTACATTGACCCCCTTTGTTTTTATAACGCTGCTATTCGCTGTTTATTATCTATGCATAGTCACTTTACCCCTACCTGCATGTTCAAATTACCTCAACTACCCTGTACTCACACACATTGACTTGGTACCGGTACCCCTGTATAGCCTCATTATTGTTATGTAATTTTCTTGTTTTACTTTTTGATTTATTTTTTTACTTCAGTTTATTTTGTAAGTATTTTCTTAACTCTATTTCTTGAACTGCATTGTTGGTTAAGGGCTTGAAAGTAAGCATTTCACGGTAAAGTCTACACCTGTTGTTTTCGGCGCTTGTGACAAATAAAATTGGAGCATCATCAAGTACCCCACAGCCACGAGCTGTTCACTGCCTTACCGTCAGGCAGACGATATTGGAGCATGAGGTCTGATACTAAAAGGCTCAGAGACAGTTTCTAACTACAAACCATCAGACTGCTGAACACTTGAACTGGACTGACCACCTGCTCTGATTCTCCCCATCTTAGCACATATGCACTCACTCATGCACACACCAACAGAGACATACACACATCCACACACACACACACATCCACACACATATCCACACACATATCCACACACACACACACACACACACACATTCATGCTACACAACTGCTGACTCTTATTATTATTGTTAAATACTGCACTATGTAAACACTTTCCCCCCAATTCCCCGTGTAAGAATGTTGTTCATTGACTACAGTTCAGCCTTCAACACAATAGCACCCTCCAAGCTCATCATTAAACTTGGTGCCCTGGGTCTGAGCCCGCCCTGTGCAACTAGGTCCTGTACTTCCTGACAGGTCGCCCCTAGGTGGTGAAGGTAGGCAACAACACCTCCACTATGCTGATCCTCAACACAGGGGCCCCACAAGTGTGCGTGCTCAGCCTCCTGCAGTCCCTGTTCACCCATGACTGCATGGCCACGCACTCAATCATCAAGGACCTTAGCCACCCAAGCCACGACCTGTTCACCCCGCTATCATCCAGAAGGCAAGCTCAGTACAAGTCTACCAATGCTGGGACCGAGAGACTGAAAAACAGCTTCTGTCTCAAGGCCATCAGACGGCCTCCACCCAGTACCCTGCCCTGAACTTAGTCATTGTCACTAGCCGGGTACCACCTGGTTACTCAACCCTGCTCCTTAGAGGCTGCTGCCCTATGTACATAGACGTAGGGAACACTGGCCACTTTAATAATGGAACACTGGTCACTTTAATAATGTTTGCGTACTGTTTTACAAATTTTGTATGTATATAATGTATTCTAGTCAAGGTCATTCTATTCCATTACTACTGTATGCATACTATTCTATCCTATGTATTCTACAGATATACTATATATTCTATCCACATACTGTCCATAATATCTATACATCACATATATCACTCCGACATTGCTCTTCCTTATTTTTCTATATTTCTTAATTCCATTCATTTACTTTTAGATTTGTGTGTATTGTTGTGTATTGTTAGATATTACTGCACTTGGAGCTGGGAACAAGCATTTTCTACACCTGCAATAACATCTGCAAAACCTGTGTATGCGACCAATCAAGTGTTATTTGATTTGATTTGAGACCCCCCTCTTTCAAAGTCACTGAGATTTCTTCCTTCTTCTAGCCATGGTAGCCAAAATAATGGGCAACTGGGCATTTTTATATCACCCTAAGCATGATGGGATGTTAATTGCTTAATTAACTCAGGGACCTCACCTATGCGGAAGCACCTTTTTTCAAAAAATACTTTGTAACCCTCATTTACTCAAGTGTTTCCTTTATTTTGGCAGTTACATGTATTTTGAGATCTGGCCGTGGACCCCCTGCAGTACCTCCGCGAACCACACTTTGAGAACCCCTGCTCTATCCACAGAGGACCTCCATTTATGTCTATAGTGGATTGTTTAGCCTTGTCCAAGGACATTACAGTTCTGAGCCACATCTGGGGCCTCTGCTGGTCAGATTCCAGCCATCCGCGCCGAGCTAAAGGCTAGAGCTGCTGCTTTCATGGAGCAGGACACTAATCTGGACCCTTAAAGAAATCGCTATGCCCTCAGTTGAACCATCAAACAGGCAAAGCGTCAGTACAGGAGTAAGATTGAATCCTACTACACCGGCACTGATGATCGTTGAATGTAGCAGGGCTTGTAAACTATTACGGACTACAAAGGGAAACCCAGCTGTGAGCTGCCCAGTGACGCGAGCTCACCAGACAAGCTAAATGCCTTTTTTGCTCGCTTCGAGGCAAGCAACACTGAAGCATGCATGAGAGCACTAGATGTTCCGGATGACTGTGTGATCACGCTCTCCGTAGCCGATGTGAGCAAGACCTTTAAACAGGTCAACAATCACAAAGCCACAGGGCAAGACGGATTGCCAGGACGTGTACTGAAAGCATGCACGGACCAACTGGCAAGTGTCTTCACTGACATTTTCAACCTCTCCTGACCAAGTCTGTAATACCTATATTTTTCAAATAGACCACCACAGTCCCTGTGTCCAAGAAAGCGAAGGTACCACCTGGACTAAAGGAACACCTATGTGAGAATGCTGTTCCTTGACTGCAGCTCAGCGTTCAACACCATAGTGCCCACAAAGCTCATGACTAAGCTAAGGACCCTGGGACTAAACACCTCCCTCTGCAACTGAACCCTTGACTTCCTGACGGGCTGCCCCCAGGTGGTAAGGGTAGACAACAACACATCTACCATGCTGATCCTCAACACTGGGGCCCCTCAGGAGTGCGTGCTTATTCCCCTCCTGTATTCCCTGTTCACCCACGACTGCGTGGCCAAGCACGACACCAACACCATCATTAAGTTTGCTGATGACACAACAGTGGTAGGCCTGATCACTGACAATGATGAGACAGCCTATAGGGAGGAGGTCAGAGACTTTGCAGTGTGGTGCCAGAACAACAACCGCTCCCTCAATGTGAGCAAGACAAAGGAGCTGATCGTGGACTATTAGAAAAGGAGGGCCGAACAGGCCCCCATTAACATCGACGGGGCTGTAGTAGAGTGGGTCGAGAGTTTCAAGTTCAATGATGTCCACATCACCAACGAACTATCATGGTCCAAACACACCAAGACAGTTGTGAAGAGGGCACGACAACACCTTTCCTTCACGAGACTGAAAAAGATTTGGCATGGGTCCCCAGATCCTAAAAAAGTTATACATCTGCACCATCGAGAGCATCCTGACCGGTTGCATCACTGCATGGTATGGCAACTGCTCGGCATCTTACTGTAAGGTGCTACAGAGGGTAGTGTGTATGGCCCAGTACATCACTGGGGCCAAGCTTCCTGCCATCCAGGACATATATATTAGGTCAGAGGAAGGCCAAGTCATAGACTCTTCTCTCTCCTACCACACGGAAAGCGTTACCGGAGCGCCAAGTCTAGGTCCAAAAGGCTCCTTAACTCTCCTACCCCCAAGCCATAAGACTGCTGAACAATTAATCACATTTACATTGACCCCCTTTGTTTTTATAACGCTGCTATTCGCTGTTTATTATCTATGCATAGTCACTTTACCCCTACCTGCATGTTCAAATTACCTCAACTACCCTGTACTCACACACATTGACTTGGTACCAGTACCCTGTATAGCCTCATTATTGTTATGTAATTTTCTTGTTTTACTTTTTGATTTATTTTTACTTCAGTTTATTTTGTAAGTATTTTCTTAACTCTATTTCTTGAACTGCATTGTTGGTTAAGGGCTTGAAAGTAAGCATTTCACGGTAAAGTCTACACCTGTTGTTTTCGGCGCTTGTGACAAATAAAATTGGAGCATCATCAAGTACCCCACAGCCACGAGCTGTTCACTGCCTTACCGTCAGGCAGACGATATTGGAGCATGAGGTCTGATACTAAAAGGCTCAGAGACAGTTTCTAACTACAAACCATCAGACTGCTGAACACTTGAACTGGACTGACCACCTGCTCTGATTCTCCCCATCTTAGCACATATGCACTCACTCATGCACACACCAACAGAGACATACACACATCCACACACACACACATCCACACACATATCCACACACATATCCACACACACACACACACACACACACACACACACACACACACACATTCATGCTACACAACTGCTGACTCTTATTATTATTGTTAAATACTGCACTATGTAAACACTTTCCCCCCAATTCCCCGTGTAAGAATGTTGTTCATTGACTACAGTTCAGCCTTCAACACAATAGCACCCTCCAAGCTCATCATTAAACTTGGTGCCCTGGGTCTGAGCCCGCCCTGTGCAACTAGGTCCTGTACTTCCTGACAGGTCGCCCCTAGGTGGTGAAGGTAGGCAACAACACCTCCACTATGCTGATCCTCAACACAGGGGCCCCACAAGTGTGCGTGCTCAGCCTCCTGCAGTCCCTGTTCACCCATGACTGCATGGCCACGCACTCAATCATCAAGGACCTTAGCCACCCAAGCCACGACCTGTTCACCCCGCTATCATCCAGAAGGCAAGCTCAGTACAAGTCTACCAATGCTGGGACCGAGAGACTGAAAACAGCTTCTGTCTCAAGGCCATCAGACGGCCTCCACCCAGTACCCTGCCCTGAACTTAGTCATTGTCACTAGCCGGGTACCACCTGGTTACTCAACCCTGCTCCTTAGAGGCTGCTGCCCTATGTACATAGACGTAGGGAACACTGGCCACTTTAATAATGGAACACTGGTCACTTTAATAATGTTTGCGTACTGTTTTACAAATTTTGTATGTATATAATGTATTCTAGTCAAGGTCATTCTATTCCATTACTACTGTATGCATACTATTCTATCCTATGTATTCTACAGATATACTATATATTCTATCCACATACTGTCCATAATATCTATACATCACATATATCACTCCGACATTGCTCTTCCTTATTTTTCTATATTTCTTAATTCCATTCATTTACTTTTAGATTTGTGTGTATTGTTGTGTATTGTTAGATATTACTGCACTTGGAGCTGGGAACAAGCATTTTTCTACACCTGCAATAACATCTGCAAAACCTGTGTATGCGACCAATCAAGTGTTATTTGATTTGATTTGAGACCCCTCTTTCAAAGTCACTGAGATTTCTTCCTTCTTCTAGCCATGGTAGCCAAAATAATGGGCAACTGGGCATTTTTTATATCACCCTAAGCATGATGGGATGTTAATTGCTTAATTAACTCAGGGACCTCACCTATGCGGAAGCACCTTTTTCCAAAAAATACTTTGTAACCCTCATTTACTCAAGTGTTTCCTTTATTTTGGCAGTTACATGTATTTTGAGATCTGGCCGTGGACCCCCTGCAGTACCTCCGCGAACCACACTTTGAGAACCCCTGCTCTATCCACAGAGGACCTCCATTTATGTCTATAGTGGATTGTTTAGCCTTGTCCAAGGACATTACAGTTCTGAGCCACATCTGGGGCCTCTGCTGGTCAGATTCCAGCCATCCGCGCCGAGCTAAAGGCTAGAGCTGCTGCTTTCATGGAGCAGGACACTAATCTGGACCCTTAAAAGAAATCCCGCTATGCCCTCAGTTGAACCATCAAACAGGCAAAGCGTCAGTACAGGAGTAAGATTGAATCCTACTACACCGGCACTGATGATCGTTGAATGTAGCAGGGCTTGTAAACTATTACGGACTACAAAGGAAACCCAGCTGTGAGCTGCCCAGTGACGCCGAGCTCACCAGACAAGCTAAATGCCTTTTTGCTCGCTTCGAGGCAAGCAACACTGAAGCATGCATGAGAGCACTAGATGTTCCGGATGACTGTGTGATCACGCTCTCCGTAGCCGATGTGAGCAAGACCTTTAAACAGGTCAACAATCACAAAGCCACAGGGCAAGACGGATTGCCAGGACGTGTACTGAAAGCATGCACGGACCAACTGGCAAGTGTCTTCACTGACATTTTCAACCTCTCCCTGACCAAGTCTGTAATACCTATATTTTTCAAATAGACCACCACAGTCCCTGTGTCCAAGAAAGCGAAGGTACCACCTGGACTAAAGGAACACCTATGTGAGAATGCTGTTCCTTGACTGCAGCTCAGCGTTCAACACCATAGTGCCCACAAAGCTCATGACTAAGCTAAGGACCCTGGGACTAAACACCTCCCTCTGCAACTGAACCCTTGACTTCCTGACGGGCTGCCCCCAGGTGGTAAGGGTAGACAACAACACATCTACCATGCTGATCCTCAACACTGGGGCCCCTCAGGAGTGCGTGCTTATTCCCCTCCTGTATTCCCTGTTCACCCACGACTGCGTGGCCAAGCACGACACCAACACCATCATTAAGTTTGCTGATGACACAACAGTGGTAGGCCTGATCACTGACAATGATGAGACAGCCTATAGGGAGGAGGTCAGAGACTTTGCAGTGTGGTGCCAGAACAACAACCGCTCCCTCAATGTGAGCAAGACAAAGGAGCTGATCGTGGACTATTAGAAAAGGAGGGCCGAACAGGCCCCCATTAACATCGACGGGGCTGTAGTAGAGTGGGTCGAGAGTTTCAAGTTCAATGATGTCCACATCACCAACGAACTATCATGGTCCAAACACACCAAGACAGTTGTGAAGAGGGCACGACAACACCTTTCCCCTTCACGAGACTGAAAAGATTTGGCATGGGTCCCCAGATCCTAAAAAAGTTATACATCTGCACCATCGAGAGCATCCTGACCGGTTGCATCACTGCATGGTATGGCAACTGCTCGGCATCTTACTGTAAGGTGCTACAGAGGGTAGTGTGTATGGCCCAGTACATCACTGGGGCCAAGCTTCCTGCCATCCAGGACATATATATTAGGTCAGAGGAAGGCCAAGTCATAGACTCTTCTCTCTCCTACCACACGGAAAGCGTTACCGGAGCGCCAAGTCTAGGTCCAAAAGGCTCCTTAACTCTCCTACCCCAAGCCATAAGACTGCTGGAACAATTAATCACATTTACATTGACCCCCCTTTGTTTTTATAACGCTGCTATTCGCTGTTTATTATCTATGCATAGTCACTTTACCCCTACCTGCATGTTCAAATTACCTCAACTACCCTGTACTCACACACATTGACTTGGTACCGTACCCTGTATAGCCTCATTATTGTTATGTAATTTTCTTGTTTTACTTTTTGATTTATTTTTTTACTTCAGTTTATTTTGTAAGTATTTTCTTAACTCTATTTCTTGAACTGCATTGTTGGTTAAGGGCTTGAAAGTAAGCATTTCACGGTAAAGTCTACACCTGTTGTTTTCGGCGCTTGTGACAAATAAAATTGGAGCATCATCAAGTACCCCACAGCCACGAGCTGTTCACTGCCTTACCGTCAGGCAGACGATATTGGAGCATGAGGTCTGATACTAAAAGGCTCAGAGACAGTTTCTAACTACAAACCATCAGACTGCTGAACACTTGAACTGGACTGACCACCTGCTCTGATTCTCCCCATCTTAGCACATATGCACTCACTCATGCACACACCAACAGAGACATACACACATCCACACACACACACACATCCACACACATATCCACACACATATCCACACACACACACACACACACACACATTCATGCTACACAACTGCTGACTCTTATTATTATTGTTAAATACTGCACTATGTAAACACTTTCCCCCAATTCCCGTTCTCCAAAACATGTGTAAATATTGGACTATAAATTGTGCCTTCCTGTATTATACTTATGCTAAAATGTTTATTCTGTTCTACTGAGACATTTCCTTTATGTTCGTATTCTTATCTTTTATTATTTCTTATTGTTGTTGCATTGTGAATAGGGAACCTGCAAGTAAGCATTTAGTTGGACGGTGTATACCATGTGTAAACGTGACATTTGAAACACACGCAGACACAGTGCACGCTGCTTAAAGTAAGAGAATAATGTGAAATTGGAAAATGAGAGTGGCCTTTATCAATAAGGAGCACAGTTGGATTTCTCTTGTGAACACCGCCAACTGAAAATAAATAAGCTGTAATAAAATAAAACGTCTTCAATGTTTTTCTTTCAAGAAACTTGAAAGGAGTCTAATCATGGAATGTTTTGTTATTTATGAGTTATATTCTGAGACCTCTTGCTAAACTTTATGGAAGAGCTATTTAGGTATTCAAATCATGGTTTGATGCATGAGAGAAAAGACCAGTGCATCTCAAGGTTAGGGGATTGTAACTGGAGTGTTGTGTGTCCTTCAGTGTCCAGTCCCTGTATTCTGTCTAGTGCATGAAGAAAAACGTTATTGGTACTTAAAAGATTGTGTTCATGTGTGTCCGTGAGTGTATTTAGGAAAAACAACTTCAATAGCAGCTGCTGTGCTTGCTTCACACAAAAGGACACAGCCTTTGAAATACAAAAGCACTCTGTACCGCATTATCCTTTATGCACAATAAACATGACAAAAATATTTGCCATCCCAAAGTTACAAAGGACAGTGTAACATTCAGCTGCAGATAACCAGTTTTAACATTGAATAGTGTTTAGAGGTTTAAAGCTTCAGGAATTCTAACAATTATGTTTTTCCACGTTTATAAAACTGTAGATTATTTACCATTGGTGTCATTTCTAGGGAAAAAAACAACAATTTTACATTTTGAGTGTAGCGTTGGAATGTAAAATAAATTTTCAGAGGGCTCCATGTACTGCAGAGACGGAATCCAGAAAAAAGAAAACAGAAGTTACAACTTTATTGTATTATAATTAATTAACCCTTATTTTACCAGGTAAATTGACTGAGGCAGTTTCTCATGTACAGTTTTTTACAACAGTAAACTCCTGCCAGTCTGCACAGCGCGATTCAACCCAGAGCATACCGGACTGCTTTTTCTCCACATCTCCGGATTCCTACCGCAAGCTCTGAACCTTTTCAACTGGATCATCGCAGCTAACTAGCTGCTATCCGAGTGGCTACTCCTGGGTAACGTCTCGGTCCCAAGCAAGCACCAGTTAGCCTGGAGCTAGCCTCGTGCTAGGCCCATCTCCCGGCTAGCTGAAGAGGTCCATCAGCCACTCCTTGGGCTACATTACCTATTTTGCCAATTGGTCAGGACCCCTTTTACTGCCGACATGGAGCCCCGCCGATCCATCACGACTAGTCTACCAACGTAATCTGCTCGAGGGGGTTTCAACAGGCTCCTCCATCGCGACGTCCCCTGAAGGCCCATCCGCTAGCCTGCTATCCCACGGCCTGCTAGCTGTCTAGAGCATATCGGACTGTTAGCTGAAGAGGTCCATCAGCCAATTTCTTGGGCTACAATACCTATTTTGCCAATTTTACTGCCTACATGGAGCCCTTCCGATCCATCACGACTGGTCTGCCGAAGTAACTCATGTTGCCAAACATGCTCTTGTAAAACTGACTATCCTATAAAATAGCCTCCAACACTCTACTCAGCAAATTGGATGCAGTCTTTCACAGTGTCATCCTTTTTGTCACCAAAGCCCCATATACTACCCACCACTGCGACCTGTATGCTCTTGTTGACTGGCCCTCGCTTCATATTCGTCGCCAAACCTACTGGCTCCAGGTCATCTATAAGTCTTTGCTAGGTAAAGCCCCGCCTTATCTCAGCTCACTGGTCACCATAGCAGCACCCACCCGTAGCATGTGCTCAAGCAGGTATATTTGACTGGTCACACCCAAAGCCAATTCCTCCTTTGGCCACCTTTCCTTACAGTTTTGCAAAAATCACTGAAGCTGGAGACTCATATCTCCCTCACTAACTGTAAGCATCAGCTGTCAGAGCAGCTCACAGATCATTGCACCTGTACACAGCCCATCTGTAAATAGCCCATCCAACTACCTCATCCCCATATTATTATTTTTTTTTGCTCCTTTGCACCTCAGTATCTCTACTTGCACATCCATCTTCTGCACATCTATCACTCCAGTGTTTAATTGCTAAATTGTAATTATTTTGCCACTATGGCCTATTTATTGCCTTACCTCCCTAATCTTACCTCATTTGCACACACTGTATATCAATTTTTTTCTATTGTGTTATTGACTGTAGATTTGTTTATTCCATGTGTAACTCTGTGTTGTTGTTTGTGTCGCACTGCTTTGCTTTGTCTTGGCCAGGTCGCAGTTGTAAATCGAACCTTTTACAAACTGGTTAACCTGGTTTAAATATAGGTGAATAAAAAATGTAATAATAAAAAAATACCAACTCTACATTTCAAAATAGTTTTCTCTACATACACCAACTCTTCCAAAATACAGCAAACCCGACTAAATGTCTAATCATTCTGTCAAAACACTAGCACGTTTTCTATCCAAGAGGAACGTATAGTCAATCTTAGCACAATGACTTTCAAAATACTAACAGTCGATGGCATTACAAAAACTGCATTACTTTTCATGTTTCAGTTCTACCTGCATACAATAGACAATATGAAATCCAATAGACAATATGAAATCATTTTACTGTAAACCACTCTACGTTTTTTGGTTGAGAGTAAATAAATAAAACACAATTACAGTAAAAAAGGCACAGAAGGGAAAAACCAAAAATGCACAGTCTGGTTCTAATCTATACAATCTTCAGCATTTGGCCACATGTTCTCGTCTACATCACATCTTATGTCGTCTCTGGCTATGCACCTTGGATAGAAACGCTTGGCATGCCTTATCCACCCCTGTCAGTCTTCAGCTGAGATGTCTGCAGCCGGCATCCATTGCATCCAGGAGGGATATTTGGTAATGTGGCCGATGATCATACACTTTCCACCTCCAGGCACATTTTTTTTTCCTCAATGGGGTTGAGGAAAGGCGAGTAGGGGGGAGGAAAAGGGAAACCATTCTTGGATGGGCTGCAAACCAGTTTGTGATTGCATGTGAATGGTGGAATGCTACATTGTCCCATGCAATCACAAATGTCCTGATGTTTCCTCCCAGCTGTTCCCTTTCTGCTTCTGGACCAGTTGTTGGTAGAGGGCATCTAAACACAGAAGGCGCTCAGTGTTGTAGGGACCAACCTGGCATCTCTGCAGGACCAAACCCGCACTCCAGATTGCAGCACACATTGTGATATTTGCTCCTCTCTGACCCGGCACATCAACTGTGGCCCTTTTCCCGATGACGTTTCTTCCCCGATGACGTGTTTTTGCCAGGTTAAACCCTGCCTTGTCTACATTAATTATTTAATGTGGGGTCTGATTAGCCTCCAACTCCATGACTCTGAAAGAAACCAAACACAGTATGCGTAAATGCTTTTCAGTATGTCCTACTGTATGTACTGTAACCCATGTTTACATGTAGAGTAGCATAGTGTAAAACTCACTATAGAACAAGACATATTGGATAGACACCATACCTGGACATATTGGTGCCGGAGTTCCTTGACCCGGAACTGTGTATAACGGTTTCATTCAAACTCTGTGTTTGGTCAGAGTCCAAGCAATGGTAGTCAGGCTGATGCTTTCCACATTGTGAAATACCAGGTGGTTCTCATAAATTCTGCTCTGAATTTCTCTCAGTTTAATTGCATTATCAGCAATGACCAATCCTACAATGGCATGCTCTTGGTCTTCACTGAGGAGCTTTCCTCTTCCCCCAGAGGGAGGAAGACGTTGCATCCTTTAGAGGAACAAAAATACAACATATGTATTTGCATTTGGACTGGTGGCCTACAGTTACTGTGGGACATAGCAACAGTAATGATAGAAGAGCCCTTGAGAAATGTATTACTTACCTGTTGGTTTGTTGAAAACTCAGAATAATGGAAGCCATGGTTGACCGTCTGAGATTAGGCTGGACTCTTTCACCAGCCTCTCTCAGTGATAGACCATGGTGTATCACGTGGTCTATGATGGTGGCTCTTATTTCATCAGTGACAACAGCTCTTACTCTCCTTTGAACACCACCATGCATTCTTACTCCTCTCCCCCTATCTCTCCTTCTCCCTTGTCCTGGTCCAACTACTCCTCTGCCTGGTCCAGCTACTTCTCTCCCTGGTCCAACTACTCCTCTGCCTGGTCCAGCTACTTCTCTCCCTGGTCCAACTACTCCTCTGCCTGGTCCAGCTAATCCTCTTCATGGTCCAACTATTCCTCTCCCTTGTCCAGACATTATTTTTTCTCTCTCTGCTCCTCTATGTTGTTCTGTATTCACATTGAACAAAATCAATCCAAAGTGTCCCCTTTTTACTGTGTATGTCCATGTAATTGAAAGATCTTCAACACCTGGCTATGTCTCCGATTGAGATTGGAATCAGCTGTGGTTGGTCTGTTTTACACAACTTACAGTAAATCAGCTATTTCTCAATGTTTCAATGATCTGTTCATTAAAAAATGCTTATCAGCTGTTTCGATATAGCTTTTGAGCTGCTGTTGTTGCAGAAGTAGTATTTAAACTATATTTAAGGTTTTGAACATGAGGTCTTAATTTCTGGCATGCTGTGTGCAAGCATTTGTAAATAAGACAAAAAAGATCCATAATTTTGGTATTGGGTAAGCTTGAATGTAAAGAAAATGTAAACATTTTAGAAACGTGTTAATTGACTGCATATTCTGTGAAAACAGCATGAATTGTGTTACTGTTATGGTCCAAAACAGACAGATGTTGTGCTGATTGTGTTTAGAGTTTTGAAAATGTGATTACAGATAGGACAAAAGGATGTTAGTGATTGAAAAAAAACTGTAAAGCAATAGGGCAGAGTTGGAGAAGAGAGGAGACGAGAGGAGTCAAGAGTGTGGCTGTGGTAGTATGAGTATATTCAGGTCGACTCTTTTGATATGATCCCAGGGGTTAACATCCGGGGGCCATGGGATTTTTCATTATCACTGACAGTCATGACTGGACATAGAAGAGGGACAGTTTAAGTGACGCTCAAAGAGGACAGCATACGTGATCCACAGAGACAGGATAAACAGTACCTTCAGAAAGTATTCATACCCCTTGAATTATTCCACATGTTGTGGTGTTACAGCCTAAATTCAAAATGGATTGAACAGATATATTTTTCTCACCCATATATACACAATACCCCATAATGACAAAGCGAAAACATGTTTGTAAACATTTTAGCACATTTCTTGAAAATTAAATACAGAAATAATGTATCTAATGTACATAAATATTCACACACCTGTGTTTGTCAATCTGTGTTTGAAATTCACTGCTCAACTGAGGGACCTAACACATAACACATAATTGTACACTATATATACAAAAGTATGTGGATGATGTTATTGGATGATGTTATGGATGATGTAGTGGATGATGTTATTGTGAAGTGGAAACGTCTAGGAGCAATAACGGCTCAGCCACAAAGTGGTAGGCCACACAAGCTCACAGAACGGGACCCCGGAGTGCTGAAGTGCCTAGCTCATAAAAATCATCAGTTCTCGATTGTAACACTCACTACTGAGTTCCAAACTGCCTCTGGAAGCAACAGCAGCACAAAAACAGTTTGTCGGGAGCCGCACACAAGCCTAAGAACACCATGTGCAATGCCAAGTGTTGGCTGGAGTGGTGTTAAACTCACCATCATTGGACTCCCGGAGCAGAGGAAACACGTTCTCTGGAGTGATGAATCCCGCCTCACCATCTGGCAGTCCGACGAATATGGGTTTGGCGGATGCCAGAAGAATGCTACCTGCCCCAAAGCATAGTCCCAACTGTAATGTTTGGTGGAAGAAGAAGAATGGTCTGGGGCTGTTTTTCTTGTTTTGGGCTAGGCCCCTTAATTCCAGTGAAGGGAAATCTTAACGCTACAACATACAATGACATTCTAGACAATTCTGTCCTTCCAACTTTGTGGCAACAGTTTGGGGATGGCCGTTTCCTGTTTCAGCATGAATATGGCCCGTGCACAAAGCGAGGTCCATATAGAAATGGTTTGTCGAGATCAGTGTGGAAGAACTTGACTGGCCTACACAGAGCTCTGACCACAACCCCATTGAACACCTTTTGGATGAATTGGAACGCCGACTGCGAGCCAGCCCTAATCGTCCAACATTAGTGCCCGACCTCACAAATGCTCTTGTGGTTGAATGGAAGCAAGTCCACGCAGCATTGTCCCAACATAGTGGAAAGCCTTCCCAGAAGAGTGGAGGCTGTTATAGCAGCAAAGGGGAGACCAACTCCATATTAATGCCCATGATTTTGGAAGGAGATGTTCAATACTTTTGCTCATGTAGTGTATGTGTGGGATACAGAGATGAGATGAGTTATTCAAAAATAATTGTAAACGCTATTATTGCACACAGAGTGAGTCCATGCAACTTATAATATATATACTGTATATATATATATAATTTAACCTTTATTTAACTAGGCAAGTCAGTTAAGAACAAATTCTTATTTACAATGACGGCCTACCCCGGCCAAACCCGGGCGATGCTGGGCCAATTGTGCGCAGCCCTATGGGACTCCCAATCGCAGCCAGATGTGATACAGCCTGGATCCGAACCAGGGACTGTAGTGACGCCTCTTGTACTGAGATGCAGTGCCTTAGACCGCTGCTTGATTAAGCAATGTTTTACTCCTGAACCTATTCAGGCTTGCCATAACAAAGGGGTTGAATACTTATTGACTCAAGACTTTTCAGATTTTCATTTCAATTAAATTTGTAATTTTCTTTTGAAAAAACATAATTCCACTTAGACATTATTGGGTATTGTGTGTAGGCCAGTGACAAAAAAATCTAAATTGAAACCATTTTATATTCAGGCTGTAACACAACAACATGTGGAAAATGTCAAGGGGTGTGAAAACTTTCTGAAGGCACTGTGGTGTCAGCGGCAGTTGGGAAGTGGCCTCTTTCACTGTCGCCCAAGTGTGTGTGTAAAAGAGAGGCTGATATACCGCCCTGCCTCCCGGGGGAGGGGGAGGGGGGTGACAGTAACTCACAGGCAACCTGATCAACCAACAATGCATCTAAAGGAGCAGTCCCATGCCTGCTTCCTGACACACACACACACACATGCACACACACACACACGCACACACGCATGCACACACACACACACGCACACACGCATGCACACACACACACACGCATGCACACACACACACACACAGCGGGTCATTATATCATCCCTTGTGTCCCTCTCTCACATAATCCTTCCATTACAGAATAATGGGCTGTAGAGGAGAGTAGGGTTTCCCTGTGGGGCTCAATACACCATTATTTATTACAGACAACAGAGAAGCACAGCACCTCACTACCCTTACTGCAGCCTGGCCCTGTCACTCACTACAACAGGAGAGGAGGGGAGGAGGGGAGGGGAGAGTGTGTCTATAAAGTGTATTCCTGGTTCTGTAAACTCACAATGTGTTTTCTATGTGACAAAGACACGCGTCACACGCGTAACACAGAGGGGTAAAGTACATCATGTACGTGCTACATGACACGTGACAACAGGTTATAATTCACCACTTTAAGTCCATTGTGTCTGAGCGCCGGTCATGCTGTTGAACAAAGTTTGACACAATTAAAATTCAAATGCAATGTGGTAGAAGTGGTGTGTTTTGCACCAAATGTATCCGTAATCATTTCTTATGATTGACAAGAACATTTGAACATCAGATCAGCAGTTACTAACCTCAATTCTAGCTTCAACTTTTAATCATCTGCCCAGGGCTCTTTGTGTAATTCCGATCCAATTTTTGGGCTACCCAAGAGGAAGGAGAGGGGGTCCTGCCGAGATTAAGGTGAAGGGAAAACGGGCCACCTCTTCCCACCATTCTATGGAGAGATGATGGATGACCTACGATTGCGAAATTTGCTATCAACGCGACATCAAAGTCATTTTCAACCTCTCCTTGTCCCAGTCTGTAATCCCCACGTGTCTCAAGCTGACCACCATCATTCCTGTTCCCAACAACTCTAAGGCTATCTGCCACAATGACTACTCACAGGCTTGTTATGACACACATCAACTCCATCATCCCAGACGCCCAAGACAAACTCCAATTTGCATACCGCCCCAACAGATACATAGACAATGCAATCTCAATTGCCCTCCACACTGCCCTCACCCACCTAGATAAGAGGAATACCTATGTGAGAAGGCTATTCATTAACTACAGTTCAGCGTTCAACATCATAGTCCACTCCAAGCTCGTCACCAAACTTGGGACCCTGGGACTGAACGCCTCCCTCAGCTACTGGATCCTAAACTTCCTGGCGGGCCGACCGCAGGAGGTCCACATGGACGGGGCTACAGTAGAGCAGGTCGAACTCCTCGTGTCCAAATTACTAAGGACTTAAAATAGTCTACACACATGCATACAGTTGTGAAGAAGGCGTGACAGCGCCTCCTCCCCCTTCAGGAGGTTGAAAGGATTTGCTATGGGCCCTCAAATCCTAAAAAGGTTTTACAGTTGCATCATTGAGAGCATATTGACTGGCTGCATCGCTGTTTGGTATGGCTACTGCACCGCCCTCGATCACATGGCACTACAGATCCAAGATGGCGTAGCAGTGCAGACGTGTTTTTGTTCGTCCGCTCGTGTACTTTGTATTTTTCATCTTTTTTGTATATATTTCAAATTTATTTTCAATCTCTTTTCCATTTTTTTTATTAAATATACCTTCCAGTAACCTGCCTCACCCAATGTGTTACCTAACCGCTATTTTCTTAGACCTTTTTAGACTGAATTCCATTGGGAGCTAGCGAGCTAACTAGCTACTAGCTATTCAGTCACTGTTAGCCACCGCCATCGGCCTTTAACCTACTGCACAGACACCAGCCTTTTTTAGCCCGGATAATACTTGCCATCCTACCACCATCCTACCACCATCACCACCATCCTACTTGCCATCCTACCACCACAACGCTGGATCCCTGCCGTAAACCCTGGACCACTACACCTTATCTCCACAGCTAGCTAGCTGCCACTGAGTGACTCTAGTGGCTAACGCCCCTGCCCCGGAGCTAGCTCCAGTTAGCCGCGAGCCAGGTGCATCTCCTGGCTAGCAACAGCAATACCTCTCTCGCCATCTGGCTTGGATCCCTCTCGACACGACGCCCCGTCGTACCACCTCGGCTGGTCTGCCGACGATTACTCCATCCTCTCTGCCTGCAACCGGCCTCCGTCGGACGTCGGAGCAGATGGTTCTACCAGCCCCGGCCTGCTAACTCTTCTTGAAACGCCGTGTCTCCTGCGTGCCGGCGTAGTAACAACTACCTTGCGGCTTCCCTGCCCCATCTATTGCTGTTCACTGGACACTATGATCACTCGGCTACATAGCTGATGCCTGCAGGACTATTCATTAATCACGGTACTCCATTCTGTTTATTTAAAAAATATATATATTTATCTGTCGGCCCCAGCCGCGTTCTCAGGCACTGTGGGTTGCTAACCAACCCTCTGCCCATTCATCACCAGTTTTACCTGTTGTTGTTGTCTTAGCTGACTAGCTGTTGTGGTCTTACCCATTGTTGTCCTAGCTAGCTCTCCCAATCAACACCTGTGTTTGCTTTATGCCTTGCTTTATGTCTCTCTCAAGTGTCAATATGCCCTGTTTACTGTTGTTTAGGATAGTTATAATTGTTTTAGTTTACAGTGGAGCCCCTAGGCCCACTCTACATGCCTCAGATTCCTCCTTTGTCCCACCTCCCACACATGCGGTGACCTCACGCAGTATTACCAGCACCTCCAGAGATGCAACCACTCTTATCATCACTCGTGCCTGGGCCTACCTCCACTGTCCTCTCACTCCGCCATACCCCTGTCTGCACATTATACCCTGAATCTATTCTACCACGCCCAGAAATCTGCTCCTTTTATTCTCTGTTCCCAACGCACTAGACGTCCTGTTCTGATAGCCTTTAGCCGTACCCTCATCCTGCTCCTCCTCTGTTCCTCGGGTGATGTGGAGGTAAACCCAGGCCTTGTAGCCCCCAGCACCACACCTATTCCCAGGCCCCAGGCATTCTCTTTTGTTGACTTCTGTAACCGTAAAAGCCTCGGTTTCATGCATGTTAACATCAGAAGCCTCCTCCCTAAGTTCGTTTTACTTACTGCTTTAGCACACTCCGCCAACCCTGATGTCCTTGCCGTGTCTGAATCCTGGCTTAGGAAGGCCACCAAAAAATCAGAGATTTCCATTCCCAACTACAACATTTTCCGCCAAGATAGAACTGCCAAAGGGGGAGGAGTTGCAATCTATTGCAGAGATAGATGCCCTCAATCTCACAAATCATCAAGGAACCCACCAGGTACAATCCAAAATCTGTAAACATGGGCACCCTCATATACATTATCCTGACCAACTTGCCCTCCAAATACACCTCTGCTGTTTTCAATCAGGATCTCAGCGACCACTGCCTCATTGCCTGCATCCGCTATCAAACGACCACCCCTTATCACTGTCAAACGTTCCCTAAAACACTTCTGCGAGCAGGCCTTTCTAATCGACCTGGCCTGGGTATCCTGGCAGGATATTGACCTCATTCCGTCAGTCGAGGATGCCTGGTCGTTTTTTAAAAGCAACTTCCTCACCATCTTAAATAAGCATGCCCCTTTCAAAAGATGTAGGACTAAGAACAGATACAGCCCTTGGTTCACTCCAGACCTGACTGCCCTTGACCAGCACAAGAACATCCTGTGGCGGACTGCTATTGCATCGAATAGTCCCCACGATATGCAGCTGTTCAGGGAAGTCAGGAACCAATACACGCAATCAGTCAGAAAAGCAAAGGCTAGCTTTTTCAAACAGAAATTTGCATCCTGTAACTCTAACTCCAAAACGTTTTGGGACACTGTCAAGTCCATGGAGAACAATAGCACCTCCTCCCAGCTGACCACTGCACTGAGGCTAGGTAACACGGTCACCACCGACAAATCCATGATAAACGAAAATTTCAACAAGCATTTCTCTACGGTTGGCCATGCTTTCCTCCTGGCTACCCCAACCCCGGCCAACAGCTCCGTCCCCCTGCAGCTACTTGTCCAAGCCTTCCCAGCTTCTCCTTCACCAAAATCCAGATAGCAGATGTTCTGAAAGAGCTGCAAAATCTTGACCCATACAAATCGGCTGGACTAGATAATCTGGACCCTCTCTTTTTTATCTGCTGCCATTGTTGCAACTCCTATTACCAGTCTGCTCAACCTCTCTTTGGTGTCGTCCGAGATTCCAAAAGATTGGAAAGCTGCCGCGGTCATCCCTCTCTTCAAAGGGGGTGACACCCTAGACCCAAATTGCTATAGACCTATATCAATCCTGCCCTGCCTCTCTAAAGTCTTTGAAAGCCTAGCTAATAAACAGATCATTGACCACTTCGAATCCCACCGTACCTTCTCCGCTGTGCAATCCGGTTTCCGAGCTGGTCAAAGGTGCACCTCAGCCACCCTCAAGGTACTAAACGATATCATAACCGCCATCGATAAGAGACATTACTGTGCAGCCATATTCATTGACCTGGCCAAGCCTTTCGACTCTGTCAATCACCACATCCTTATCGGCAGACTCAACAACCTTGGTTTCTCTAATGATTGACTCTAATGAGTCTAATGACTCTAATGATCGCCTGGTTCACCAACTACTTTGCCGACAGAGTTCAGTGTGTTAAATCGGAGGGCCTGTTGTCCGGGTCTTTGGCAGTCTCTATGGGGGTGCCACAGGGTTAAATTCTTGGGCCGACTCTCTTCTCTGTATACATCAATGATGTCGCTCTTGCTGCTGGTGATTCTCTGATCCACCTCTATGCAGACGACACCATTCTGTATACTTCTGGCCCTTCTTTGGACTCTGTGTTAACTAGCCTCCAAACAAGCTTCAATGCCATACAACACTCCTTCCGTGGCCTCCAACTGCTCTTAAACGCTAGTAAAACCAAATGCATGCTTTTCAACCGTTCGCTGCCTGCACCCGCCCGTCCGACTAGCATCACTACCCTGGACGGCTCTGACCTAGAATACGTGGACAACTACAAATACCTAGGTGTCTGGCTAGACTGTAAACTCTCCTTCCAGACTCACATTAAACATCTCCATTCCAAAATTAAATCTAGAATCGGCTTTCTATTCGCAACAAAGCCTCCTTCACTCATGCTGCCAAACTTGCACTAGTAAAACTGACTATCCTACCGATCCTCGACTTCGGCGATGTCATCTACAAAACAGCTTCCAATACTCTACTCAGCAAACTGGATGCAGTCTATCACAGTGCCATCCGCTTTGTCACCAAAGCCCCTTATACCACCCACCACTGCGACCTGTATGCTCTAGTCGGCTGGCCCTCGCTACATACTTGTCGCCAGACCCACTGGCTCCAGGTCATCTACAAGTCCCTGCTAGGTAAAGCCCCGCCTTATCTCAGCTCGCTGGTAACCAAAAATCAAATCAAATCAAATTGTATTTGTCACATACACATGGTTAGCAGATGTTAATGCGAGTGTAGCGAAATGCTTGTGCTTCTAGTTCCGACCATGCAGTAGTATCTAACAAGTCATCTAACAAATTCACAACAACTACCTTATACACACAAGAGTAAAGGAATGAATACGAGTATGTACATATAAATATATGGATGAGCGATGGCTGACCGGCATAGGCAAGATGCAGTAGATGGTATGGAGTACAGTATATACACATATATATGAGATGAGTAATGTAGGATATGTAAACATTATATAAATGGCATTGTTTAAAGTGGCTAGTGATACATTATTTCATCTAATTATAATTATTAAAGTGGCTAGAGATTTGGGTCGATGGCCGAACGGCATAGGCAAGATACAGTAGATGGTTTAGAGTACAGTGTATACATTTGACATGAGTATGTCGGATACGTAAAACATTATATACAAAATTGTTTAAAGTGGCTAGTGATACATTTGTTACATCCAATTCCTATGTTTAAAGTGGCTAGAGATTTAAGTCAGTATGTTGGCAGCAGCCACTCAATGTTAGTGATGGCTGTTTAACAGTCTGATGGCCTTGAGGTAGAAGCTGTTTTTAGTCTCTCGGTCCCAGCTTTGATGCACCTGTACTGACCTCGCCTTCTGGATGATAGCGGGGTGAACAGGCAGTGGCTCGGGTGGTTGTTGTCCTTGATGATCTTTTTGGCCTTTCTGTGACATCGGGTGGTGTAGGTGTCCTGGAGGGCAGGTAGTTTACCCTGGTGATGCGCTGTGCAGTCCTCACTACCCTCTGGAGAGCCTTACGGTTGTGGGCGGAGCAGTTGCCGTACCAGGCGGTGATACAGCCCGACAGGATGCTCTCGATTGTGCATCTGTAAAGGTTTGTGAGTGATTTTGGTGACAAGCCGAATTTCTTCAGCCTCCTGAGGTTGAAGAGGCGCTGTTGCGCATTCTTCACCACGCTGTCTGTGTGGGTGGACCAATTCAGTTTGTCCGTGATGTGTACGCCGAGGAACTTAAAACTTTCCACCTTCTCCACTACTGTCCCCTCGATGTGGACAGGGGGGTGCTCCCTCTCCTGTTTCCTGAAGTCCACGATCATCTCCTTTGTTTTGCTGACATTGAGTCGAGGTTATTTTCCTGACACCACACTCCGAGGGCCCTCACCTCCTCTCTGTAGGCCGTCTCGTCGTTGTTGGTAATCAAGTCTACCACTGTAGTGTCGTCAGCAAACTTGATGATTGAGTTGGATGCGTGCTTGGCCACGCAGTCATGGGTAAACAGGGAGTACAGGAGAGGGCTGAGAACGCACCCTTGTGGAGATGTTGTTTCCTACCCTCACCACCTGGGACCGGCCCGTCAGGAAGTCCAGGACCCAGTTGCACAGGGCTGGGTCGAGACCCAGGGTCTCAAGCTTAATGACGAGCTTGGAGGGAACTATGGTGTTAAATGCTGAGCTGTAGTCGATGAACAGCATTCTTACATAAGTATTCCTCTTGTCCAGATGGGTTAGGGCAGTATGCAGTGTGATTGCGATTGGCGTGGTCTGTGGACCTATTGGGACGGTAAGCAAATTGGAGTGGGTCCAGGGTGTCTGGCAGGATGGAGGTGATATGATCCTTGACTAATCTCTCAAAGCACTTCATGATGACGGAAGTGAGTGCTACGGGCGATAGTCATTTAGCTCAGTCACCTTAGCTTTCTTGGGAACAGGAACAATGGTGGCCCTCTTGAAGCATGTGGGAACAGCAGACTGGGATAGGGACTGATTGAATATGTCCGTAAACACACCAGCCAGCTGGTCTGCGCATGCTCTGAGGACACGCCAGGGATGCCATCTGGGCCGGCAGCCTTGCGAGGGTTAACACATTTAAATGTTTTCTCACATTGGCTGCGGTGAAGGTGAAACCGCAGGTTTTGGTAGCGGGTCGTGTCGGTGGCACTGTATTGTCCTCAAAGCGAGCAAAGAAGTTGTTTAGTTTGTCTGGGAGCAGGACGCCATGGTCCGCGACGGGCTGGTTTTCTTTTTGTAGTCTGTGATTGACTGTAGACCCTGCCACATTCCTCTTGCGCCTGAGCCGTTGAATTGTGACTCTACTTTGTCTCTATATTGACGCTTAGCTTGTTTGATTGCCTTGCGGAGGGAATAGCTGCACTGTTTGTATTCAGTCATGTTTCCGTAGCCTTACCCTGGTTAAAAGCAGTGGTTCGCGCTTTCAGTTTTGGCGCGAATGCTGCCATCAATCCACGGTTTCTGGTTGGGGAAGGTTTTAATATTTGCTATGGGTACAACATCACCAATGCACTTGCTAATAAACTCGCTCACCGAATCAGCGTATACATCAATGTTGTTGTCAGATGCTATCCGAACATATCCCAGTCCACGTGCTCGAAGCAATCTTGCAGCATGGAATCAGATTGTTCGGACCAGCGTTGAACAGACCTGAGAACGGGCGTTTCCTGTTTTAGTTTCTGTTTGTAGGCTGGGAGAAACAAAATGGAGTCATGGTCAGACTTGCCTAAAGGAGGGCGGAGAATAGCCTTGTATGCATCACGGAAGTTGGAATAACAGTGGTCCAGGATTTTACCAGCCCGGGTGGCACATTCGAAAATTTCGGGGACCTTGTTCTTAAATTAGCCTTATTAAAATCCCCAGCCACAATAAATGCAGCCTCAGGATATGTGGTTTCCAGTTTACATAGAGTCCGATGAATTTCTTTCAGTGCCGTCGATGTATCAGCTTGAGGGGGGATGTACACGGCTGTGATTATAATCGAGGAGAATTCTCTTGGTAGATAATGCGGTCTGCATTTGATTGTAATGAATTCTATGTCAGGTGAACAAAAGGACTTGAGTTCCTGTATGTTGTTATGATCACACCACGTCTCGTTAATCATAAGACACACACCCCCACCCTTCTTCTTACCAGAGAGATGTTTGTTTCTGTCGGCGCGATGCGTGGAGAAACCAGGTGGCTGTACCGACTCGGATAACGTGTCCTGAGTGAGCCATGTTTCCTTGAAGCAAAGAACGTTGCAGTCTCGGATGTCTCTCTGAAAGGCAACCCTTGATCTGATTTTGTCTACTTTGTTGTCAAGAGACTGTACATTGGCGATTAAAATACTCGGGAGAGGTGCACGATGCGCCCGTCGACGTAGCTTGACCAAAAGACCGGCCCGTTTCCCTCTTCTCCGGCGCCGCCGTTTTGAGTCGCCGAGTGCTATCCATTCTATTGTCCTGGCTGGGGTAACAAACCGAGAATCCTCTTTGGGAAAGTCGTATTCCTGGTCGTAATGTTGGTAAGTTGACGTTACTCTTATATCCAATAGTTCCTCCCGGTTGTATGTAATAAAACTTAATATTTCCCGGGGTAACAATGTAAGAAGTAATACATAAAAAAACAAAATACTGCATGGTTTCCTGAGAACGTGAAGCGAGGCTGCCATCTCTGTCGGCGCCGGAAGTTCTTATCTACCATAGCAGCACCCACCCGTAGCATTCGCTCCAGCAGGTATATCTCACTGGTCACCCCCAAAGCCAATTCCTCTTTTGGCCGCCTTTCCTTCCAGTTCTCTGCTGCCAATGACTGGAACGAACTACAAAAATCGTTGAAACTGGAGACACTTATCTCCCTCACTAGTTTTAAGCACCAGCTGTCAGAGCAGCTCACAGATCACTGCACCTGTACATAGCCCAACCAACTACCTCATCCCCTACTGTAGTCATTTATTTATCTTGCTCCTTTGCACACCAGTATTTTTACTTTGCACATTCATCTACTGCACATTTACCATTCCAGTGTTAAATTGCTATACTGTAGTTACTTTGCCACCATGGCCTATTTATTGCCTTAGGTTCCTTATCCTACCTCATTTGCACACATTGTATATAGATTTGTTTTTTTTCCCGACTGTATTATTGACTGTGTGTTTGTTTACTCCAATGTGTAACTATGTGTTGTTGTATGTGTTGAACTGCTTTGCTTTATCTTGGCCAGGTCGCAGTTGTAAATGAGAACTTGTTCTCAACTTGCCTACCTGGTTAAATAAAGGTGAAATAAAAATTAAAAAAAACAGAGTGGGGTACGGACAGCACAGCGCTTGGCCTGAGATATCTGCTCTCCAGGACCTTTATATCAGGTGGTGTGAAAGGAAGACCTGGAAAATTGTTAAAGACTCCACCCACCCAAGAAATAGACTGTTCTCTATGCTTCTGTATGGCAAGCAGTACCGGAGCAACAAGTCTGACACGAACAGGCTCCTGAACAGCTTCTATCCCCAAGTCAAAAGACTGCTAAATATGGATACACGGACTATCTGCATTGACCCTTCTATTTTATGACACTCACAGGACTCTACACACTCACTCACACACTCACACTGACAATCCAACCCACACACACATACTTAATTTGCTCACACACACATAACATGCACACACATTCATACTGACTCTACACACACTCACACACACTCACATACAATCATCATATACGCTGCTGTTACTCTGTTTATCATATATCCTGATGCCTAGTCCCCTTGCCCCTATCCATATCTGGCCCTACCACTCCAGTATCCCTGCACATTGTAAATATGGTATTGGAACTGACCCTGGAACTGACTCCGTTCATAGCTTACTTTCTTTCTTGTGTTCTTCTTATTTCTATTTCTGGTGTGTTTTTGTTCTATTTTAATTATGTTATATTACTACTGATATTGATATACTGATATATTGTATACTGATACTGATATACTGATATACTGTATACTGATATACTGATATACTGTATACTGATACTGATACTGATACTGATATACTGATATTGATATACTGATATACTGTATACTGATATTGATATACTGATATACTGATATACTGTATACTGATCTTGATTACTGCATTGTTGGGGAAGAGCACGTGATAATATAGACTTGAAACACAAACCGAGAATATATACCCAGAAACACAGCTATAGAGGCCCTTGCTTCAGAACACATGTACTGTGTAAGTTGAGACCCAATTGAAGGCAAGTGGAAGTGGGTTTTGTTCAGATTCTTGGAGCACACTGGTAGACAAGGCTCTCTAGGCTCTCTGCTCCCAGCCCCTGGCCTTTATTAACAGCCTGTCTTTAATGAGAAAATGAGGGGCCTTTACTCCAGGGCCTACAGGATCCTAAGGTGTGTGTGTGTGTGCGTGTGTGTGTGTGTGTGTGTGTGTGTGTGTGTGTGTGTGTGTGTGTGTGTGTGTGTGTGTGTGTGTGTGTGTGTGTGTGTGTGTGTGTCTGTCCATATGTACAGTGTATGTACCTGTGTGTAAGTGGGTTGCCCATAGGCCCAGATAAAGCCTGGGGAGCGGGTAAGTGGGTCGCCCGCCCTCCACTGCACCCTCAAAGGATCCTCTCTGACTCCTGTCCCCTTTATTATTAGAGCTGGTCTGGGTGTGTGGGGACTAGAGGAAGCAATGCCGCTCCTTATAGACCCACAGCCATTAGAAACACTATCACAGTAGCCTGTTAGGAGCTGAAGGCTGGTAGATTGTATTGGGTAAATGCTGAATGCTATTTTAGGCTTTTGCTCAAAGCAGTGGACAAAGGTACAACTACAAAAAAGTTACATTTCAAAGCTCTTAATTTTGGACGTGAAGTTTAATAGCATGGTTGTACTTCTTCTATGATAATGTTGTCACAAACATTTTTTAAATTAAGATCAATAGAGTCTCTTAGGTGTCTCTTAGCAGTGGACAAGTCATACATACATTACAATGATATAATGTCTTATTCCAGCCCAGGTGTAATTTCGATTTTGGCCACTAGATGGCATCAGTGTATGTGCAACGTTTTAGACTGATCCAATAAACCATTGCATTTCTGTTAAAGATTTTGTATCAAGACTGCCCAAATGTGCCTAATTTGTTTATTAATAACTTTCATGTTCAAAATTGTGCACTCTCCTCAAACAATAGCATGGTATTCTTTCACTGTAATAGCTACTGTAAATTGAACAGTGCAGTTAGATTAACAATAATTTAAGCTTTCTGCAAATATCAGATATGTCTATGTCCTGGGAAATGTTCTTGTTACTTACAACCTGCTAATCGCATTAGCCTACGTTAGCTCAACATTCCCGTGGAAGGGACACCAATCCCGAAGAGGTTGGTTGCTGCCTCTATCATCGCCAAGCCTATCTCCGACCTTTTTGACCTGTCTCTCCTTTCTGGGGAGCCACGGTTTGTCCTTTATTTAAATGGAGAAATCAAGCTGATCCTAACTGTTATAGGCCTATTTCTATTTTGCCCTGTTGTTGTCAATAATCAACTGACTGTTTTTTTTATGTCTATAGTATTCTCTCTGGTATGCAATCTGGTTTCCGCTCAGGTTATGGATGTTTCACTGCAACCTTAAAGGTTGGGTGCTCTCGGGTGCTCTCGAGCGGCTAGAAGTTCTTCACCTTTCGGCCATCAGATTTGCCACCAATGCTCCTTATAGGACACATCACTGCCCTCTATACTCCTCGGTAAGCTGGTCATCTCTGTATACCCGTCACAAGACCCACTGGTTGATGCTTATTTATAAAACCCTCTTATGCCTCACTCCCCCCTATCTGATATATATCTACTGCAGCCCTCATCCTCCACATACAACACCCGTTCTGCCAGTCACATTCTGTTAAAGGTCTCCAAAGCACACACATCCCTGAAACTGCAACAAACACTCAAACTGGACAGTTGTATCTCCATCTCTTCATTCAAAGACTCAATCATGGACACTCTTACTGACAGTTGTAGCTGCTTTGCGTGATGTATTGTTGTCTCTACCTTATTGTCCTTTGTGCTGCTCTCTGTCCCCAATAATGGTTGTAAAATGTTTTGTGCTGCTACCATGTTGTGTTTCTACCATGTTGTTGTCATGTTTTGTTGCTACCATGCTGTGTTGTCATGTGTTACTGCCTTGCTAAGTTGTTGTCTTAGGTCTCTCTTTATGTAGTGTTGTGTTGTCACTCTTGTCGTGATGTGTGTTTTGTCCTATGTTTATATATGTTATTATTATTATTATTTATTTTTTATCCCCACAGGAGGTCTTTTGCCTTTTGGTAGGCCGTCATTGTAAACAAGAATTTGTTCATAACTTACTTGCCTAGTTAAATAAAGGTTAAATTAAATAAATAAAATAAATAAATATTTATCATATATGTTGACAGTCACATTTTCACCCACAAAAATGTGTACACACACAGACACAACTACACACGTCCAAACGCTGTAACATCCTTATATATAAGCAGTCTGCTAAGGAAATGTTGACCTCTGCACCTCTAGTAGAATGTCTTCTTCTGCTTGCCTGCCTGCCTGCCTGCCTGCCTGTCACTCACACACACACACACACACACACACACACACACACACACACACACACACACACACACACACACACACACACACACACACACACACACACACACACACACACCACACACACACACACACACACACACACACACACACACATTCAAACACAAACAGGCCCCCTTGGCAGGCTGTTCCCACATAAACAAACAGAGCAGGTTTTTGTAGTGCAGGGCTGTAGCACAACACCACAACACAAATCAGCAGTCTGAGGTAACCTCTTTCCCTATCTGTATCTGTTGCTGTCTCTACCCACTCTTTCTTTCTGACTTTTTCTCTTCCCCCTTTCCATGTCTCTCCCTCGCTCTCTCTCTCCCTCTTCCCTCCCTCTGTCTTGTCAGCCATCAGGTCCTGACGTCTCCTTTTATGTTATCATGGCCACTGAGTTGGGAGACGTAGGGAGAGACGGAGAGAGAGACGGCGAGAGATGGGGAGAGCCTCAGTGGGCTTTGAGCGCTGTTTGATTCCTGCTAGATAATAGCTGGTTTGCTGTCAGCCACAGGATGATCACTTAAATCCTTAATCACTGCCTGTCCACTCACATGACACTTATTTTAGGCTTCCTCTACCCCTTCTCTCTCTCCATCTCTTGCTCAATTCTTCCCTCCCTCCCTCTCTCTCCACTAACATTAATCCCATAAGCAACAGAAAAACAGTTCCTCAGATGGGTATAGATAAGAGGGGGAAGAGGGGAGGGAGGTAATGTCAGCAGGGGGTGAATAGGTGGATGGGAGGGAGTGAAGGGGCGGGGGAGAGATTCTAAACATACTATGTGTTGTGAGGTGTTGGTTTACTTGATTAAGCCCTTCCTGTACTTTTGAAGAGAGAAAAGGGGGGCAGAAGGATTTAAGAGAAAAAGGAAGAGAGAGATGGCAAAGACAGAGAGAAAGAGAAAATATAGAGAAATGGGGGGAGAGATAGAGAGAGTCATGAGGAGAACTTTTCTTGTCTGTAGCCTGTCAGCCTCTACTGTACCTGCGTGATGAACCTCTCTCGTCTGTAGTCTGTCAGCCTCTACTGTATCTGTGTGATGAACCTTCCTCGTCTGTAGCCTGTCAGCCTCTACTGTACCTGTGTGATGAACCTCTCTCGTCTGTAGCCTGTCAGCCTCTACTGTACCTGTGTGATGAACCTCTCTCGTCTGTAGCCTGTCAGCCTCTACTGTACCTGTGTGATGAACCTCTCTCGTCTGTAGCCTGTCAGCCTCTACTGTACCTGTGTGATGAACCTCTCTCGTCTGTAGCCTGTCAGCCTCTACTTTACCTGTGTGATGAACCTCTCTCGTCTGTAGCCTGTCAGCATCTACAGTACCTGTGTGATGAACCTCTCTCGTCTGTAGCCTGTCAGCATCTACAGTACCTGTGTGATGAAGGAGAATAAAATCAGGAGCGAGTGAGAGAAAATGATAGAGAGAGAGAGAGTACAAGCCTGGTCTGTGTGGCTGTCAAATGTCCTGTAGCTGTGACACGGTTGGTCTGCGGAGAGGAGAGTTTCTCCATAACACGCCAAGAACAGGGCCTTGATCAAGCAGCCAGACAGCCAGCTACTGTCACTCCTGACAGCCTAGAGACAGGCCTTTCCCTTGTAGACAAAGAGGCAGGTAGAGGGGGGGATTAAAAGGCAGAACTTTTGACTTCAGAGTCAAAGAAAGATTTTTAGGGAACTTTTAGACAAAAGTATTTTTCTGGGCATTGTCTAGAAATGTTGACGTCAGAGTTTTATCAGTATATTTCAATGATCTGTGTTGTGTATGTTGAATGAGTGTATCTAGACTTTTGTTGTTTGTGTCTGAGAGCGTGCATGTTGAGTAAGTGATTTTCAGCTGTGTGGTGCTTGTGTGTAGTGGATGAGTGTAAAGTGGATGAGTGTGTAGTGGATGAGTGTGTATCGTCCCCTTGCTGCTGTGTATGTGCTGAATGGAGTGTATTGTGTCGCGATGATGTAAAAGGCTGCTAGCGCTCCATCGCCTCATTTCCACAACTCTTCACCACTGACCTTCTGGTTCTGCCTGGCACTGCAGGCAGCAAATAGAAAAGGAGCACAGTAAGGGGTCACAGACGCACCATGTATGGAATTCCAGAGAGCCGGGAAGGGCAGAGGTCACTCTCAATCACACACAGAGAATCAGGAGTCATAACACTACAGAGAGGGAGAGCTTACAGCCTTAACACTACAGAGAGAGAGGAGGGGAAAGAGAGAGAGAGAGAGAGAGAGAGAGAGAGAGAGAGAGAGAGAGAGAGAGAGAGAGAGAGAGAGAGAGAGAGAGAGCGAGAGAGGAGGGTTGCAATCGAAGCACAAAGGTGCTTCAGAAAATATGAAAATGCCACCGGTATAGGGTGAATATCTGAGAGAGGTGTGTGAGTGTGTGTGTATCTGTTTGTGTATCTGTGTGTGTTTTTGTGTATCTGTGTGTGCATCGGTAGAATGACTCCCAGTGGTGCTCTAGCTGCCTAATCCACTGAGTTCTTCATCTGCAGATCTGTGTAGGATCATGAGGGTTCTGTCTATCTGTGTGTGTCAGCTGCGGGTCTGTGGAGACTGCTTGTCTCTCTGCTCTCTCTGTCACTATGGGAGCATGCTCGCTTTCATCACACACACACTTAGAAGTGACAGTCTCGCTCCCTACAAAGAGTTATAATATCACCCAGAGACCTCCCTCACACAAACACACACACACACGCGCCCGCTCCCAACAAAGGGATTTGAAATATCACGAGAGACCTCACTTCACTCTGCATTATTTCACATTATTCCTGCTAATGAATCTTAAAACACGATAGGGGGCTGCCAAATCACTCTGCTCCTCTGGTTCTCCTCTCCTTCCTCCTTTAAATCTCTTCTCTTTCTTCTGCCATATCACTCCGTCTCCTTTTCCTCTCTTTTCTCACTCTCCTCTCACTCATCTAGCACCTTTCTCTAAAGTGTTCAGCACCTCTCTCCTCTCTTCGGTCCTCTCAGGTCTATCTCCTTCCTCCCTCTCTCCTCTACCTCTTCCCCTCCTCTTTCCTCCCATCTCCACTCTTTCTACCTCTCCTCTCTACTTTTGTTCCTCTCCTCTCCTCTGCCATATCCTTCTGCTCCTTTCCCTCCCAATGACACATATTGCCAAAAGCGCAAACACACACCCCACAAATGGCTACGCGCCTAGGCTAACAACCCCTAACAAGCGCTAACACAAAAATACGTCAACAATGTTGTTAAGTCTCTGTCACCGCTTCATGCCGAGTTCCGGGGTCGGAAAAACGGCAAAGTGTGAAAGGAGAGAAAACAGGATGAATCAGGGTTTAGAGCAGAAAAGCCCCTTAATCCCTGCATTTGGATATGAGAAACACAGGCTCCGAGGAGAAAGCATCAAAGCCCCAGCTAAATTAGCTTGTGAAGAAAAGAGAGAGTGAAACAGAGGGATGAGAGAGAGAGAGAGAGAGAGAGAGAGAGAGAGAGAGAGAGAGAGAGAGAGAGAGAGAGAGAGAGAGAGAGAGAGAGAGAGGCCTGCTGATGTGTAACTGTGTGAGAGGAGCAGGGAGCAGCAGTCTCTTAGGAACCAGATTAGAAACATACACTCATTATTCTCTCTGAGCACTGTCACACACACACACAGAGAGAGAGATTAGAAACATACACTCATTATTCCCTCTCAGTGGGAGACTAAACCCTAAAATCCTGCTTGCTCGCGGGGAGCGTTAGCTACCTCAGACGCGCTAACCCCGGCCTCGCGCTGGCTTTGTAGCCGCGCATCGTTAGCTACGCCACACTTACTAGCATCTCACAGGGATGAGCGTGTGTGTGTGTGT
This sequence comes from Brachymystax lenok tsinlingensis, assembly GCA_030435695.1. NCBI lineage: Eukaryota > Metazoa > Chordata > Actinopteri > Salmoniformes > Salmonidae > Brachymystax > Brachymystax lenok. The sequence goes on along the minus strand of CM059797.1, from coordinate 27,866,791 downwards.
TTCTCACAGGGAAACACTGACGAACGCTGGCAATTAGGACCAAGGGAGTATACATGTTCAGTGGAACTGTCCAAAACACATCAAAGAAGGAAGTTAGATATAAACTTAGCTGGGATTCAAGCCTAGGCTTGTCTCACATTGGGTGTGTGCATACGTGTGTGTGTGTGTGTGTGTGTACGTAAGCATGTGTGTGCGTGTGTTTGTTTATGTGTGTGTGTACTTGTGTGTGTCTGTGTATTTGTGTGTGTATGTGGGTGTGTGTGTGTGTGTATGTGGGTGTGTGTTTGTGTCTTAATCGCTGTGTTTTCTCTCTGTGTATTATTGCACGTTCATTAAAAGATTACATTAATCTACCTCAGGAAGACAAACCCTGGAGCCTTACACTTCTCTCTACGGGATAGAGGGCAGAGGGAGAGAGGAGAGAGAGAGAGAGAGAGAGAGAGAGAGAGAGAGAGAGAGAGAGAGAGAGAGAGATAGAGAGCATGTGAGAGAGCATGTGAAAGAGAAAGAGAGAGAGAGAGAGCATGTGAGAGAGAAAGAGAGAGGGACACAGAGAGGGAAAGAGCGAGAGAGCGAGAGGGGAAAGAGATGGGGAGAGAGCGAGAGAGAGAGAGAGAGAGAGAGAGAGAGAGAGAGAGAGAGAGAGAGAGAGAGAGAGAGAGAGAGAGAGAGAGAGAGATAATAATAAAATAGAAGAGATGTCTCCCCATGTCACCAGGGGCACCTGTTGTGGAACCAAACCAGAACATACCACTAAGGACCTTGACCTACAGTATTTCTTGAAGTTCTCCTGAAATGATCACATTCTGTATTTTTGTTTGTTTTTGTAAATAGTCGTCATTAACACATTAATGTGTCATGAAATAACATCAAATTAAGACTGAAACAATACAGCAGCAAATCACAGAAGGTTTATTCAATAACTGCACCTCTTCATGTTGTTCATCAGATGAGTTGTGTTGAGTAGGAACATTAAACAGTTTCATATTGGCAGTAAGTTTGACTCCGACTGGATTACCTAATGAAAGATGGCACAAACACACTTACGCTTTGATATGTACTGTGGGAGACAATGTTAGATTCTGGTCGTATAACTCTTCTCCCCATCTCTCATCCCTCCTCTCTCCTCTTCTCCCCATCTCTCTTCCCTCCCTCTCTCCTCTTCTCCCCATCTCTCATCCCTCCTCTCTCCTCTTCTCCCCATCTCTCTTCCCTTCCTCTCTCCTCTTCTCCCCATCTCTCATCCCTCTCTCTCCTCTTCTCCCCATCTCTCATCCCTCCTCTCTCCTCTCTCTTCTCCCCATCTCTCTTCCCTCCTCTCTCCTCTTCTCTCCCATCTCTCATCCCTCCTCTCCTCCTCTCTCCCCATCTCTCTTCCCTCCTCTCTCCTCTTCTTCCCATCTCTCTTCCCTCCTCTCTCCTCTTCTCCCCATCTCTCTTCCCTCCTCTCTCCTCTTCTCCCCATCTCTCATCCCTCCTCTCTCCTCTTCTCCCCATCTCTCATCCCTCCTCTCTCCTCTTCTCCCCATCTCTCTTCCCTCCCTCTCTCCTCTTCTCCCCATCTCTCTTCCCTCCTCTCTCCTCTTCTCCCCATCTCTCATCCCTCCTCTCTCCTCTTCTCCCCATCTCTCATCCCTCCTCTCTCCTCTTCTCCCCATCTCTCTTCCCTCCTCTCTCCTCTTCTCCCCATCTCTCATCCCTCCTCTCTCCTCTTCTCCCCATCTCTCTTCCCTCCCTCTCTCCTCTTCTCCCCATCTCTCATCCCTCCTCTCTCCTCTTCTCCCCATCTCTCTTCCCTCCCTCTCTCCTCTTCTCCCCATCTCTCATCCCTCCTCTCTCCTCTTCTCCCCATCTCTCATCCCTCCTCTCTCCTCTTCTCCCCATCTCTCTTCCCTCCCTCTCTCTCCTCTTCTCCCCATCTCTCATCCCTCCTCTCTCCTCTTCTCCCCATCTCTCTTCCCTCCCTCTCTCCTCTTCTCCCCCCATCTCTCATCCCTCCTCTCTCCTCTTCTCCCCCATCTCTCTTCCCTCCCTCTCTCCTCTTCTCTCCCCATCTCTCATCCCTCCTCTCTCCTCTTCTCCCCATCTCTCATCCCTCCTCTCTCCTCTTCTCCCCATCTCTCTTCCCTCCTCTCTCCTCTTCTCTCCCATCTCTCATCCCTCCCTCTCTCCTCTCTCTCCCCATCTCTCATCCCTCCTCTCTCCTCTTCTCCCCATCTCTCTTCCCTCCTCTCTCCTCTTCTCCCCCATCTCTCACCCTCCTCTCTCTCTCTTCTCCCCATCTCTCTTCCCTCCTCTCTCCTCTCTCTCCCCATCTCTCATCCCTCCTCTCTCCTCTTCTCCCCATCTCTCATCCCTCCTCTCTCTCCTCTTCTCCCCCATCTCTCTCCCTCCCTCTCTCCTCTTCTCCCCATCTCTCATCCCTCCTCCCTCTCTCTCTCTCTCTCCCCATCTCTCATCCCTCCCTCTCTCCTCTTCTCCCCATCTCTCATCCCTCCTCTCTCCTCTTCTCCCCATCTCTCATCCCTCCTCTCTCCTCTTCTCCCCATCTCTCTTCCCTCCCTCTCTCCTCTTCTCCCCATCTCTCATCCCTCCTCTCTCCTCTTCTCCCCATCTCTCATCCCTCCTCTCTCCTCTTCTCCCCATCTCTCTTCCCTCCTCTCTCCTCTTCTCCCCATCTCTCACCCCTCCTCTCTCCTCTTCTCCCCATCTCTCTTCCCTCCCTCTCTCCTCTTCTCCCCATCTCTCATCCCTCCTCTCTCCTCTTTCTCCCCCATCTCTCATCCCTCCTCTCTCCTCTTCTCCCCATCTCTCTTCCCTCCCTCTCTCCTCTTCTCCCCATCTCTCATCCCTCCTCTCTCCTCTTCTCCCCATCTCTCTTCCCTCCCTCTCTCCTCTCTCTCTCCCCATCTCTCTTCCCTCCCTCTCTCCTCTTCTCCCCATCTCTCTTCCCTCCTCTCTCCTCTTCTCCCCATCTCTCATCCCTCCTCTCTCCTCTTCTCCCCATCTCTCTTCCCTCCCTCTCTCCTCTTCTCCCCATCTCTCTTCCCTCCCTCTCTCCTCTTCTCCCCATCTCTCTTCCCTCCCTCTCTCCTCTTCTCCCCATCTCTCTTCCCTCCCTCTCTCCTCTTCTCCCCATCTCTCTTCCCTCCCATCTCTCTTCCTTCCCTCTCTTTCTCCTGTGCTGAATGCTTTCACGTCTCTGTATCAGGCTGACCAGGCCTCCCCACACACACACACACACCCACCCACCAAGCCACCTACCCACACACACACACACACACACACCCACCAAGCCACCTACCCCCCACACACACACACACACAGTAGCAATTATGGCAATCAGCGGGCCGACCCAATTAGTGTTTCCTGCTCGTTAAGCCCTGGGGGTTGGCTGGCTGACCGTCTCACTTTGCATAACTTAATCTGGAATGACAGGGTGTGACACCCAACCACCCTAACCCGCATAGACCTGACTGTGTGTGTGTTTTAGCCAGCTGCCTGCCCCATGTGTGGCAACACTTTTACAGCTCCAGATTGCTCCCAGGCCAGCCCAGGTCAGCCCAGTGCTGGTAGAAGTGGATCCAGGAGAAAGACACTTCAGCTAGGTGTGATTCCCCACCCCTCTCCCCTCTCCTCTGGGTCTCTGGCCGTCCTAACCAGTTAGACGCTGATAGATGACTCATTACTGCTCAAAAAGGAACAGGGCCCATTATTACCACACACAGGAAACACACACACTGCCTCCCCCAAGTACTAACAAGTGCATGCACACAAAAATGTGTTTCATGGTCTCATGTTGCTAGGCATTAAACTTGACAGCAACCATAGTTACAGAACCCAAAGGGCTGTTGTGGAGGTGTGTTTGATCTCAGTGTGTACGTTGCTTTATGCAAGTGTGTTTGTATGTAAGAGAGTGTGCATCTGTGTGTGTTTGATCTCAGTGTGAACTGTGGAGGTTTCAGGAAGCGTTCTGCAGCCACAACAAAAGCCCAGCAGAATCCCAGCCCATCACCCTGATTACCAAGTAGTGAAGAGAAACAACTAGCTATATATCCTCTACTCTTTTCTCTCTCTTCTTTTCCCTCTTTCACACCTCTCTCTCCTTCTCTCTCTCCCCCTCATTCTCTCGCTCTCTTTTCTCTTTTCCCCGGGTTCCTAATTGTTTTCTGTGGAAACGAGAACTAGAAAAAGCGGTGAGTATATCTGTGTTGTATTCCATTAAAGGCAGCCTGATAAACAGGCACACTGGCATCATTAAAGGGGAGTGATAAATAATGGTGGCGTAATTAAAGGGGAGTGATGAGGACACGTGTAGAAATGTTTTGTTAGCCATGCGGACGGACAAATGAAGGAGGAGAGTAATTGCTTTGGATTAATTATTTGGATACGGGGGCCGAGAGGGTACAGCGCTCCTCAGGGGGTTTCTGGATGGGTGGAGGAGGGGACAGAGGGGGGTGGTGGGATGGAGGAGGAGGGAGGAGGAAGAGATGGGGAGGATGGCCGTCTGAGGGTGTCTAATCAAAACCCCTCATACATCACCCCACCCTCACTGTGGCTCAGGTCCACATTCCCCAGTTGTACTTCAGAGAGGGAAAAACAAATAGACAGAAAAAAGAAAGGATTGTAGGAGAAGAGGTAAAGAGAGGAAGAAAGAGAGCGAGAAAAATAGAAAGAGGTAGAGAGAATGATGGAGGGAGGGAAAAAGAGAGAGGAAAGCCAAAAAGAGCGAGAGAGAGATATGAGTGGAGGCCGTGCACACAGGGGCCTAGCTAAATGAGGTAGATGTATTTCTAGAAATGTTCTCTAAAGTTAAGATAAGCAGACAGGAACAGGCTGTCCTCTCACAGCGATCACTCTTTTCTAACCATCACTCAGTCAGACCGTCACACACAGAGAGACAGAGTTGTCTAAATTGAGTCCTCAAGATGTACTAGGTCCAGACGATAGTGAACATTTCAGATGTACTGCAGGAAATAAGATATCTAAAGCAATGGATGTAACATAGGACCAAGGCTGTGCTAAACAAGCTTTGAGAGCTGAATCTAAGCAACATTATTCACCCTTTTTGTTGTTGTATTGAATATTCTGACACATGGACTTAAAAAACTGTTCAACAAAAACCCAACCGAAACACCTGCGCTAGTCCTCAAAACCTCACCCTGGAAACAGAATTTCTGAATAAAATAATACACTAATTGTGATGAGGAGGAAAATACAGAATATGATGAAACTCCACATCACTGTAAAGTGGAGAGCACAACAGAACACATTCAGAGGGAGCAGGAGGAGCTGTTCTGAGACCAGACCCAGAACACATTCAGAGGGAGCAGGAGGAGCTGTTCTGAGACCAGACCCAGAACACATTCAGGGAGCAGGAGGAGCTGTTCTGAGACCAGACCCAGAACACATTCAGGGAGCAGGAGGAGCTGTTCTGAGACCAGACCCAGAACACATTCAGAGGGAGCAGGAGGAGCTGTTCTGAGACCAGACCCAGAACACATTCAGAGGGAGCAGGAGGAGCTGTTCTGAGACCCAGAACACATTCAGAGGGAACAGGAGGAGCTGTTCTGAGACCAGACCCAGAACACATTCAGGGAGCAGGAGGAGCTGTTCTGAGACCAGACCCAGAACACATTCAGAGGGAGCAGGAGGAGCTGTTCTGAGACCAGAC